>MKEJ01007911.1:0-15479 GCA_001753735.1 Embelia ribes | reverse complement strand
TGGGCCTGGGGGGGTTAAGTTTAAGTTTAAGCTTGGGCTTGGGCTTGGGCTATAAGGATAGAAGTAAAAATTGTAACATATGAGACGGCAAAAAAGTATTTTGTTATATTGACGTTTTTTAAACGATTTGTATGTTACAAAATTCTTAAAAATTAGATTATTTTCCTATTTTTTGAAAAATTACATGAAAAAAAGGACAAACTAACGTGAAATTCATGTAGATGTGCTAAAAATATGAGTATAATTCATTGAGTTTTATATCATATAATTTATTGAATCTGAATTATCTACCTCATATTTTATACTCTCTTAATATTTTTTTATTCAAATTTAAAATAATAATAGCATTACCACACATGCAAACTTTTGCAATAGAGACATTTTTCCCAAAGGTACGAATTCTATGTTCAATAAATTGAGAATGAATTTCAAAATCGAATAAATTTATGATAACATTTTGATCAAAATGCTTGCAATTAATGGAATCAGATTGGATTTTAAACGAAGAGGATTCGGATTCTTTTCAAGGTAAGTCTTTACTATATTAATTACTTATCATATATTTACGTAATTTTAGCAACTCTAAAACCATTCTAGCTCGATTATTAACCGGAGGAAGCTCAAAGTTGAGATCATGCATACTAGTTAACCTTCGAGCTGCACTCATATCCTATTTTTATCACAAACTGCTCAGCTTTAATTTAAATTATACAATAAAAAAAAAAAACTGGATAGATAGAAATCTTTAGCTCTAGGATGCAAAAAATGACACCTAAAAGCCGTCTGATAATTTTATATTTTGACATCAACAATGCCAATTATTTACGGTTGGATATGATATAGAATTTTATTTGAAAATTAATTAAATGAGCTAGAAAGTTGATCAAGCCGTATGCATCAATTCACCTACATCTCCATCAACGATAAAACAATGGTCCACTTCGTCTATAAATTATGCTACTGGACACATTTTTAGAAGATTTGAAGATATTATTATATAAATTTTATATTTTTATAATATTTTAGTATTAAATTATTATATATTATATAAACTTTTCTAAAAAATCTCAGCCATTATATAAAATAAAAAAGCCGCCGGATAAAGAGAAATTTATAATCCCGAGGGCGCAAAAATGCAATTTAGTGACAGACTCCGTCGTTAAAGGAGCATAACACTCTCTCTCTATCTCTGTCTCTCTCTCTCTCTGTGTGTGTATATATATATATATAACAATGGCGAAATTGATTGCTTCTCTCGTATCCAAATCACTCTCGAAGCGAAATTCCGGCTCCACCTCTACCGTCCGATGGTTCAGCAACGTCCCACCGGACACCGTGTACGGCGGTCCCAAGCCCCAAACCCCCAGCCGGCGCGTGACCCTGACGCACCTCCGGCAGAAGCACCGCCGCGGCGAGCCTATCACGATGGTCACCGCGTACGACTACCCCTCGGCGGTCCACCTGGACTCCGCCGCCATCGACGTCTGCCTCGTCGGGGACTCGGCCTCCATGGTGGTCCACGGCCACGACACGACGCTCCCGATCACCATCGAGGAGATGCTCGTGCATTGTCGGGCCGTGGCGCGGGGGGCCAAGCTGCCGCTGCTCGTCGGGGACCTGCCGTTCGGCACGTATGAGTCTAGCCCGGCTCAGGTTAGGGTTTGTTTGTCTTTAGATTGGTTGCTAGGAATTTAGGCGGAAGGAAAAATTTACGGGGTGCTGAAATTACATATACGAAAGTTACGTATAAAGTGGTTGTAGCGCATCAGCTCTAGCTTTTTTGCTTAAAACTGGACAGCATTTAAGCTGAGCTTATTTGTTGTTTTGGCATTAGGTATCGTTTGGTTGTAGGTTTTTAAGTAAATAAACAGCTTATTTCTAACTGATGATTCATTTGGCCTAAACGTTTGTACGGAAGCTTCAAACTGGATGCATCCAGTTTTTTTTTCCAGTCAGAATAAGTTGGCTTATTTACGTAAATACTGCAACCAAATGCTCCCTAAAATTTATCATTAAAAATTTAGACACGTAAAAGTCATGGGGTGCTGCATTCCCCTAGCAAATTGGCTCCTTTATGCTTTATTTTAGTACTATTTAGTTATAGTTGACAATTGTTTCTTTACTTATATTCATGTGGGAAATGACGTATATTCAAAAAATGCATATGCAAGTTTTACGAATGAGAGTATGCATTAGAAAAATTGGTGAGCAATTTCACTAAAATATGAAGGAGTAGCGTACGGAATTTCACGCTTAGAACCAACATGATCTTATTTTGGTCTCATTTAGCTCGCTCTAAATTCTTGGTTTGTTTTACCTTTCTCATAAATTTCATACTTCTTCCCAATTTATTCTATTCTATATCACTATATTTTCATATTCACAAATTGTTAACTACTGCTAAAATGTAGATCTTTTGCAATCATAAGCATAGTTTTGTACCCATAAAATGCAACGGAAGAGCCCTGTATAAGTAAAGTTGGAAACTTGGATTAGATTTCCGAGAAGTTGAAGAAATGACAATGCTTCAATACTTATTTTGTGTTTGTTTTCTGTTTCTCTGACTAGATTGTGTTACTCTTGATTGGACTTTTGTTTGTGCTGATCGGCAGCATTGGCATATTTTATTCCTAGTTATTTTCCATAGAAACACTGCTGGTTATATGCATGTAAAGGGTTTAATCTTCTTGGGCAACAACTTCCTACCAACATTTGCAGTTTCTGTTTTCCCAACTAGAAACGAAAACTGAAAATGAAAAATGAAAACCATAGCTGAAAATGGAAACAGGATCTGAGATTGCATTTAAAACATTATCAAATTAGAAATGGGAAATGGAAGTACCTGAATGTTAGAGCTTCTTTAAAACCTTGCATTATTTCAGCTAACTGCGTCTAGATAAATGCTTCAACCAATTCAGTTCCAATGGCTTGTCTTCCACACATGTAAGTGCTAATCAAAAAATCATGAGTTCTTAGTTCAGTTTCATGGTTTTCTGACATTCTTGTGATGTTTGGAATGTTGTTACTACATTAAGAAAAAGAGCATATTGGGTGGTTGGAATTGAGCTTGAATTTGTTATTATGGTTGATGAAGTTGCAGTTTTACTTGTGAGCAGGCAGTTGATACTGCTGTTAGGTTTCTAAGAGAAGGAGGAATGGATGCAATTAAACTCGAAGCAGGAGCACCTTCTAGAATTACAGCAGCTAAAGCAGTCGTAGAGGCTGGGATTGCAGTTATAGGCCACGTGGGGCTTACTCCTCAAGCAATCAGTGTCCTTGGTGGATTTCGGCCTCAAGGAAGGAATGTCACAAGTGCCATCAAGGTCCATCTCTCTCTCCCCCTCTTTGTTACCCGTCTCAGACACTCAATGGTTAGACATTTTTATGTAATCCTTGGTTATTGGTCCTTAGCTTATATCATTTAGATCCAGTGGTTGTAGGATAATTGATAGCTTACCATCCTTTCCAGTATTTAATTGTAATTTGTTCTCTGTATAATGAGGAATGCTGCTGATGATCGATAAGAAAGATTATCTCGTACTCTATTTGTTAACATCGTATCAAAGTGCGATATCAATATTAAATTATACCTCCTACCCGTTTATTATATCCAATTGATGGGCCTCTGACAAGGCAACCCACCAGTGAGGGAAAATATTAGAATTTCTTGGTTGTCCCTCGATCTCTTATACATGTCATCTAGTCTGTGGTTCATTGGTTAATGCCCCTTCGTATAATAGGTCCTTTATAGAAACGTATATCGGCTTTTAAGAATTACTGAATATGTGCCTGATGATTGTAGTTTTCAACTTTTAACATATATTCTTGAATAATTTTGGGTGCTTTTTTTTTTTTTTTTTTTGCAGGTAGTTGAGACGTCCCTGGCTTTGCAAGAAGCAGGTTGTTTTTCGATTGTTCTGGAATGTGTTCCTGCGGCTGTTGCAGCCGCAGCCACAGCTGCTCTTCAGATCCCCACCATCGGTATTGGGGCTGGGCCTTTCTGTAGTGGCCAGGTTAGCAAAATACACTTAGCTCCTTCATTTCCCATTTATGCTTGTAGAAGCTAAAAGGTTATTTAGACTTTCCTTGCTTGTCTGCGAAATCTTGCCTTATTCCAGATGCATATCTTCGAACTACAGTTCGGATCTTAAACGATGTAATTGTGGGAGTCTCCATCTGTCACATTATGGTCGTGTTGGTAACACACACGTGATGCTGGATCCAGTAGAGACTGATAACAATAGCAGTTGATTCATGAACATCACATACCGAGTAGTGTATGTTCACCAATCAAAACTTGAAAATTCTTATTTTTTAACTGGAAATTGGATGGTCTTTGCCCTCTGTTATCTTATTCATAAAAGCTAGTCAGTGAGTTTATCGATAGAGTTGCATGTTGCCGTTTCTCTGTGATACATTCCTGTGTCACTTGAGTTTGTTTTTCCCCAGAAATGGGGGAAAACATTCATCTAGGATGTACGGGGAGAAAAATTTTGGAAGAACAAATGCAATGGAAGTATAGTGTGTTGGTATTTTAAGCTTGAATGCTTCTCATCATCGAATACCCAGTTTGTTTCAAGGACAAATCATTCTATTATATCCAATTGGTTGGCTCAAATTGATAAATATTTGTTCCTCTTACTAAAAAGGGAAAATTTTTGCATCATTGTTTGTTTGCTTAAACCAACGTATTGTTTTCATTTTCTTGCAGGTGTTAGTCTACCATGATCTACTGGGAATGATGCAACATCCGCACCACGCCAAGGTCAACTCTGCTATTACCACTCCAACTCAACAACTCTACGTTATTCCAATACGAAAATATGTTTTCTAATACAGTAAATTTTCGACCTTCTCAGGTAACCCCTAAATTTTGCAAACAATACGCTAATGTGGGAGATGTCATCAACAAGGCTCTGGTTGAATACAGAGAAGAAGTAACAAATGGTACGTTTCCCGGCCCTTCTCACAGCCCTTATAAGATTACAGCAGCCGATGTTGATAGTTTCTCAAAAGAGTTGGAAAAGTTAGGTTTAGGAGAGGCCGCTTCTGCGGCTACTTCAGCGGCAGAGAAGATTGGGAAAACCGAATCTGTTGGCGGAAGCAGTTAAGTAGGACAATTTATTTGTTTCCATTTCTTGCTTTCAAACAATAATGAGATTAGAGCATTGAAGTGTCAATTTTGTACAAGTGAGCCAAAGCCCAAAGGTAACCAAGGGTACCACTTTGTTTTGTTTTTCTTTTCTGCTAATTTATAACTGTTCAGCATGTATAGGTTTATAGATTAGTTAAAGCAGAAAAAGAATTGAGCTTTTTCTGCTAATTTATAACTGTTCAGCATGTATAGGTTTATAGATTAGTTAAAGCAGAAAAAGCTCAATTTAAAAGCTGTGCAATTATATGCATGCGAGTTGTTAAGCGTAAAAATTAAAAAAAAAAACAAAGAAAAAGAAAAGAAAAAAATTGCTACACAAACAACCCCAAAATTCATTGAAGGCAGTGAATCTGACAACACATATATATTTGGTCCCCATGTAATATTGATTATGACATATTAGCGTTACAAAATTCAATTGGAATTGTCGGTTGATATAAAAAATGATAAGAAAAGCATCTTGAAATTAGGGAATAAACTGAAGACTTGCTATTAGTGGAGTGGAGAATTATACACGTCATAGCTCAAGTATCAACTATTCCCTCCCTTCTATATAAATTTGGACATGAAAATTAAGATAATTATTAATAAAAAAATAAAATTAAAATTTTCCTATTTATTACCTCCTCAAAATTATCTCTCTTAATAAATTTAATGAAAGGGGTATGTTTGGAAGTAAATCAAAATGATTAATTATTTAAGATTTTTTTTTTTTCTCTAAATAAGTCGAAAGGTTTAAGTTGGATATATTTAACTTTTTTTTAGACATAAATAAGTTAGACGTTTTTTTTAAAAGTTACCAAATAGAACCTTAGTCTCCGACTTTTTGTAATAAACCAAACTTAGTGAGACATCATAAATTTACATATAAAAAATTCGAACATATGTGCTGTTAATTAAATATTACTATTTGATAGACAATATATTTGCCATAAAAATAAGAGAGGTTACTCCTAAAACTAGAATCACTTCTCCGGTAAATTCAGCCTCCACCGCCAGCTGCGGTTGCTGCCTTATTCCCCAGAATATGACCGGGAAGGCAATCTCCGTCACCGGACCCAGTAAATGCCTCCAAACCTTCGAAGAAATCATCACTAACAGTCATATCATAGCCGCCAAATTCGTCCTCTTCCTCATCCACTTCCGGGAAATCCTCTATCTCGTCTCCTTCCTCCGTCTTCTCAGTTGTCGTGGCGGGCGAGGAGCACGAGGGTTTGTTGGGGTTGGTGGCGGTAGTGCCCTCGGGCTTGAGGCGGGCTACGCCAGCGAGGGAGTTGCGTTGGGCGGGCATAGGGTGGTTGTGGTCGGCGGTGTACGTCACGATGAACATTCCCGGGTCGGACCGGTTCCGCTCCACTTGCTTCCGGGCCAAACACCCCTTTGATGTGCTACATTTGTAGTAACCCCTGTTGATTTTCGGACAAAAAAAGAGAGATCAAATAAGGTTTGGTTCATGCGTAGCAGCCGAGACATTTTCTAAGAAGAGAAATGATATTTAAATAATTCTTTAGCAACAATCATACAAACTAATTTCAATGAGACAACATATAAAGAGTAATGCTAGAATTAGTGTTCACGAGTCTAGAAAAAGAAAATTGATAAATCTAAAGACTATTTGTTTAAAAACTGCAACTAAACAAATCCGTAGCTTATTTGCTCAAACTATCCAGACCGGTCCAAAAATAATAAGTAAGCTTAGCTTAAAAATTAGGCAGCTAAATACAATCCAATTTTTAAATAAAAAAGCTGTAACTTAAAAATTGCAACCAAACATGTGAGATATAAAATTTAGAAAGCACCATGCCATTAGAATGCTTATGTTAGCATTGGTCTTAATTGTACATGAATATATTTGGACTTTTGTTAATGTGGAGAAACCTAATAACATCTCTCACTTTAGAACAATAACCATAAACCAAAATCTATAACATACTTTATAATATCATGCACTCGAATGAATATATATGAACTTTTGATAGTGTGGAGAAACCTAAGAACATCTTTTTCACTTTAGAACCATAATTATAAAACAAAAAACTATAAACTACTTTATAGTATCATGCATTCGGAAGCATACTTGGTTAGGTCGGGCCAATCTTTAGCCCGATCATTGCCAAAATGTTGTCACCAACCGGAGGACCGGATCCGAGTCCAAAAATATTGAAAACTAAAAGTAAGTCCTAAGGCAGCTCGTGAAATTCTTTTTCTTGTAAACTTTTGAAACAAATTTCTATGGTAAATATCATATTTTTTTTCTTTTATAATCAGCATTTGCTTCAGATTCCCTGCACTGCAAAGGGCTCTTTCCTATTTTAGGAAACGAAAATATAGCTAATATTACTTTTTAACTCAGCATCAGTAGTAATTACCTAAAATAGATCATTTTTGTCATGGTTCTTAAAATCTAAGAAATCATTTTCATTACTTAAACATATAGAATTAATATATTCTTTCTTGTCTCGCATCATTTCACTATTGTTGCACCAAAATGGCAAACCAAGAGGGGGTGAATTGGTTTTCTTTAAAAATTACCGAGTAACAATTTTTAACCACTTTTTTTTTAAAGTGCATTGAGATATGCAAAATGAACAAGTGATAATAATAAAAATGTACTGGAAAAAAAAATACAAAAAAGATATATGACACTATAATATATAATAGTTCAGCAATATTCTTTTCCTATAATGAATCGGTAGGATCCCTATATCCACTTTTCAAGGTTATATGTCTTTAGTTCCCTTTAGTATAAAATATAAATCCTTACACCCTAAAGGATCAGTTAGTCTTTCGGGTCCCAACCTTAACCGAAACCAAGTAGTTTATCGGATACTACTTGAAATCCTAACCATTGAGCTACCCGAGTTTCCTAGTTCGAGCTTATACTCACCACTCGAACACAATATCTCTCAAACTACCCAAAACTCAATCAAGAAAGAAATTGAAAGTTTATAAATTACTGACAAAGATTACAACAAAGTTTAATATATGTATCTCTCTCAAATAAATTCTTACAAATTGATATCAAAAGTTATACAAGTATAGAAAGGAAACTTTGAGCTTTTAGCTTTCGGCCTTCTGGTTTAGAGCTTTTGTCTCTTAAAATAAATATTGCTTGTTAATGTCAAAGGAGAATAAAGAGAGTATATAATCAGATTTGGGAAGATATGCACGTTGAGGAGGTTGCTTGTTATCCCTTGGAGAATCCGACACAGTCGTTGGAGTAGAAAGCTGAAAATTGCATTGTCTGGAGCTGTCCGATTACTGTCAGTCGGGGGCTACTTGCCGGACACGGGAAAAATGCCTTAGAATTTTTCCAACTTTTTAGCTCAAGTGTTAACCTTGGACATGTTTGTCCACCAATTTGTCCGTTGGCTTAAACCATTGGACGTACCGTCAAACAGATAGAAATCTGTCCATTTAATTTGCCTCGAGTAGTAATTTTTGAAAATAAATGTTAGTACAACAATAATAAAAGAATTATATATATTTCACATTTTTGAAATCATAAAAAAACAATTTAATTAAATTTTAAAACTTTGGGACAACAACTATTATATTTAAAAAATTAATATATATTATCTCTCCACTAACTCATCTATTATTAATTTAAAATAAAATATAATATAAGTATTTAAATAATTAAAAATTATTTTTAATTAAAAATTTTAATTAACTATTTAAAAATAATTATTGAGTTTAAAATTACTAAATATGACATATAAACTAATACTTTAAGTATATAAAAATATATTTTATTATTTTAAAAAATAATTATAATTTTTTTGTATTTAAGAAAAAATATTATTTTTTAATTATATAATAAACTTATAATTATTTTAAAAATAAATAAAAAAATAATTGAATTTCAAATTTAATATTTAAACTATCTATTTAATAAAAATTAAATCTAAATTTATATTATAAAGATTTAATGTTTAATTATAAAGAATAATAGTTCTTTATTAAGCAATTCTATTTATATTTATATCATTTATGCAATAATGTTTTTATACAAATTTTTACTTTTATTTTTATCTCATCACTTCTATTACTCTTTCTCTCCTATGTATAAAGAAAGATTCTATTTATATTTTTTTTATTTATATATTGAATTAATAAATTAAATTTTGATTATAAATTTAAAGATAAGAAATAATAATATTCTAATTTATAATTAAATAATTAATATTTTGTAATTAAATGTATTGGTATATGTGGAATTTTAAGTAAGAAATGGTTAAAGATAAAATAATATCTATACATATGGTACGAAATAGAAATTCTGTTAAATAGAAATAAAGTGTCTCATGTAATTGCTTTAGAAACCCAAGTCATACTTATGAATAGGTGAAATCACAATTAAGAAAAAAAATATTTACAATTTGCTGCGTGCAATTCAAGACTTTGTTCATTTCAAAATAGCCTTCATTTAATGTTAATGCATTAGAATTAATGACATGGTTAATAGTCTCAATTATAGAAAAGAATAAATATATTTTACGTAATTACCCTTCAATAAATTTGAATTGTATAGAGTGATTAAACATTTATTGAGATAGCATGAATAAAATTGTAAAAAATGTAATAAATGCATTTTTAATTTTTTAAAGTACAATCGAAAAGGAATGATTTATTTATTTTTAATAAAACATAAATTATTTTGAAACATAATGTCCAACCAAGAGCATTGGAAGTCGAAATATTATACACAATTTAGAGCAATTATTATATTCTATCTGTCCACAAATAATTAGATAATACATGTTTTATAGGATGTCTTAAAATATAATATTTTAATGTTTGGGTGTAATAAAAATGTTAAATTTATCTCATGTTATATTCAAAGCAACCCATATTTTGGGCAGGAACTATGCATTGTTAAAAAGCCCACTTAACTTGAAAAAATATCCTAAATTTGATTTTTAAGTCCAGATAGTAAGGCAGCTTGACAAGCCAACTCATTTTTATTTTATTTTTTACCTATTTTTGTTCAACTTAAGTCAAATATTTGCTTAATTAAAATCAAATGATATTGATAAAAAATACTAATTATAGGCATGCAATAATTCAAAAGATTGACTGTGAAAATATTACTACCCTAGTATCAAGTTATATGAACCTCGGGGCTTTTTAAAAAATTTACTAAAAAAAATTAAAGAAAATGATATATTCGCCAACAATTATTTATTGAAATTGTCAAATATTTATGTGCTAACATTTATGATCATTAATTTTATTTAAAAAGAATATATCAATGATCAAATTTTGTATTTTTAAAAACATTTTATATAATTCTCTATACGTATCATTACTCTAAAGAATTATTCGAATTTTGCTACCATTTCTATCAATGCATTTACTTCATTAATTTAGAATGTAACAATTGATCAAAGACGAACAGAAAAAAATAGAAATATCTTCCTCCAAAGTCATTCATGTATAGAGATACTTGCTTGTTTCATGGTAAGTAGGGCTCCAAATAAATAGAACCGAGCCAGATTGGAACTTAGATTTTATGGGCTTGGCTCATTTATCCGCTCAGGGTTGAATTAACCTTGTGACGAAACTAGATAGCTTATTCAGGCTTGGATGTTTGACTTTTGAAAGACCGTGCGTTACATCAACAAATCTCGAATTTTCAAATGTAAAGTAATAAACGTGTCTCCTTGCAAGTTTAGCCTCAAGTTTGGCATAGCTCGTCTAGCTAAATAAGCCGAATCTAAATATTTAGGTCTCGGCTAGTTTTGCAATCTGGTTAGGATTAGATTAGGTCATTAGTCATTAATAATTAAATTGGACCATTAAGTACTAAAAAAAGCTTAGTATTAATATAGTAGCAAAAGAGCTCTAAAATAACAACTTTGACTAAAAAAATTTGAGAATAAGCTCTGATAAAAATATAAATACATTGATCCTAAAAATTGGGGAGTTTTTTTTACATTATAATTTCTTCATTAGTTTGGACCTTGTTTTTACATATGATGAACACATATACACGTATAAAAAATGTAAGCAGACTGTACTGGGTGTGGAAATGAGGTCTCTTCTAATTAAAAAATGGTCCGCCAAGCAACTAAAGTTGAACACTTTTTGAAAAATTTACCCAATATATGGTTCATATCAGGTACCATTTTAGATGTCCTCCGTCCATGCACATATTGTCGTCAAAATGTTATATACAATATGCGCTTGAATAGTTGTGGTGCGACAGATACAATTGAAGCTAAAGCTCCCCGATATCAATAATCTCTCCCACACTGGTCGTGATGAGAAAAGCAAAAGAAAATTTATTAAATGTAGAGGCCAAAAGGAATGGATTTGGACCTATTGATGTCCATACGAAAGTGAAAGGATAAGGGGTGAACAAATATTAAGGATTTCCCAAATCTAAACTAAAAAATTAAAACGAATTACTCGAAAAAATGATTTGGTTTGAGATCGGAATTTAAATTCTTAAATTTCGGAT
Organism: Embelia ribes; assembly: GCA_001753735.1. Classification (NCBI taxonomy): domain Eukaryota; kingdom Viridiplantae; phylum Streptophyta; class Magnoliopsida; order Ericales; family Primulaceae; genus Embelia; species Embelia ribes. Next base: position 3,858 of record MKEJ01007911.1, on the reverse strand, counting down.
ACCTCGAATACTTTTGGTTGGGGATCGGGAATCAAATATAAATTTTTCGGGGTTTTTCAAATTTTCCGAATTTCCCGAAAATTCAAATCGTTTTAATTTTTATATATTATTTATTTAATTTTATGTGCCAAATTCTCGTATATACCGAATTTTCCGAAATAATTTCGGGTCGGAATTAAGAGTTGATTATAAAATTCCCGGGCATCCCAAATTTTCTGAAATATTATTTATTTAATTTTATATATTATTTATTTAACTTTATTTATTTTAAAATTTTAGAATTTTCGATTTCGGGATTAGGATTTGATCTATTTTCAGTTTTGATTCGGTTCCTCATTTAGTTCGGTTCGGGATCGATTCCTATTTTTTTGAGTTATGAAAATTCGGAAAATTAGTTTCTGTTTGAAAATTTCTTGAAACCGAACCGATGCTAAACCAGTGAAGGACTAAGAAGTGAGTAGAAACCTTTCATTCTTCATTTTGGTGAAGATTCTTAAAAGCTTAAAGCAATAAAAATAATTTAATTAATAAGAATAGAAGGTAAAAAGATTATGCTGGGTAAAACGTTATGGAGTGTGTTATTATGACTCGGTAAAATATTACAGTAGCATAATTGATGGTGAAAAGAGATGCGCGAGCTGATAAGCCCAAAACCCCATTGGGACATGTTCCAAACTTTTTACCAAGAGTAAATTTTCACCAGGGAAATTTGCTAAAATATGCTCCACATTAGGTCTAATTGCCATAATATGACAATTGTAAGGCCCAATGAAATATAAGGACTTGAAATATAATTATAATGGAAATTTATTCTCTCAATTGCTGGTTACCTTCATAACACCTTATTCACCTCACAGAGAGAGAAAGAGAGAAGGGAGAGTTAGGATTCTAAACATAAAACCCTATGGATCATGAAGAGGAAACAATCCAATCAACAATCTAAAGGCAGATTCGGACTCGCATCGTCGTCCTCATTGTTGCGAGGTAAGGGTTTCCTCCAATCGTTTGTAGTCGTTGAATCATAAACATTCAAAGATGTGTTTAACAATTGATTGTGGTTCTATTAGCAACTTGAAGACGAAATTTTGGTCAATTTTTTGTAGGAATCCCTTTTTTATCGGTGTTCTTTCATAGAGTTGATGTCTAGGTTTCCATTTCGAGCCTTCTAATGATATTTTCTTCAATCAAACAAGGTACATGGCGTATTTTTGGTTCAACTGTAAAAAAAAAACTTATTTTGGTTGTTTAGATGCATTTAATGATGAATCATGGAGGGGGCAGGGTAGTTTGGTTGTGTTTGGATGGTATACAATGGTGTATTAGTCGTGTTTTTATGGATTAGATCGTGTTTTGGGATGGGACTATTTCGTCCGGATGAGATTGGCTTCAATTGGACGAAACGTCATCTCGTCCGGATGAGATTGGTTTCGTCCAGACGAGTTTCCTTGCTTTTGATTATTTGTTTTATTTGTGAATAGTTAGTTAGAATGGAAAAGGGTTACATGATAATTGTTGACCCAAAATATAAAATAATGTTTTAAAATTTTGATGAGATAATTATTAAAAATAATAAAACTGATTAATGCTCAAATTATTGAGCTAATTATTTACCAAGTGTTTGAGGAATTTTTACAAAGATGGGTAAATAAACTTGGTTGGAAAATGATATAAAAAAAGGTAAGGCCTTTAAAGACTGAGGTGCATCGGCAATTCCATGTGATGTACCGGCATACCAAAGAAGTACTAGCACCCCCTTAGGTGTGCCAACTAATAAGGAATGGCCTTATTGTTCATGTTTGGAGTACCGGCACTCAAATTTGGTGTACCAACACATCTGACTGTTTTTAATATGACGTTCGGATTTTATTATGGCTAATTGTGTCTAATTGAGCCATTAACGGCTGTAACCGACTAGTTTTCCATCAAGGCTTATACATAGGGGTTCAAATCATCATTTTATCATCAAGAATCATTTGGACAATTATATCCCTAAGTAATCAAAGCAAGAATCAAGATCAGAAACCCATTTCCAATTTTTGAGCAATTTTGAAGCAATCAAGGCCTAATCAAAGCTACTTACTCTCTAATCATTAATTTATAAGAGTGTATTAGATCTTGTAATAATATAATCCATATACAATTTATTTGTATAACTTATGAGGATATACTATTTGTAAACTTTATACTTTCTCAATTTGTGAATCGTGTAAGAGTTTGCTCCTAGACTTGAGGGGGTATCTCAAGCGGAGTGATAAGTACCCGGGAAGCTAATTGTATCGTGTAATTGTTTTATTGGTAATAGCAAGACCTCAAGTGGAGTATTGAAAGAGTGGACGGAAGGGATCAACATGATCTTTGGTCGAACCACTATAAAAGCAGAGTTTGCACTTTCTTATCCCCAATCTTCTTTTTACATAACTCGTTTGTTCTATTTATTCTTGTTAGTATTTAATTTATCTAATAATTGATTTAGAATTTTCAATTACTTATTTATTCATTTTTGTTAATCCTTAAATTACAAAAAGACTCATTCTTTTCAATTATTTTTTTAACACAATTCACTCCCCCTCTTCTGTTTACCTAAGGACCAACAAGTGGTATCATAACAAGGCTCTATTTTTTGATAGAAAAATGTAACCGTTTTAGAGAAAAGATTTATGGCAACCACAATCCCTACTTTTATGCAAGAGGGTTCTTCCACTTCCAAATCTCCATTATTTGATAGCTCAAATTATGTTTATTGGAAAAAGATGATGCAAATTTTAAGTGTGCCAAAGATGTGGAGCAATGGAAGATAATTAAAAAGGATTATGATTTTTTTTTTAAAAACGATGGCATTTCTATTAAGGATATAGAGCTCTTGAATGAGCTAGAACTTAAAGTTTATTCCCAAAATTGCAAGTCCATGAACTCAATTATTTGTTCTTTGTCTCAAAATAAGTTCAATAAAAATTCTGCTTGCAAAATGGCTAAGGAAATTTGGAATAGACTTGCATGAAGGAACTACCCTTGTAAAGGAGTCCAAATTAAGCATACTTGTATATCAATATGAGATGTTTCGTATGCTTGAGAATGAAACTATTCCCCAAATATATGAGAGATTTATTAAAATTATTAATGCTCTCAAGTACTTTGATAAGGAGTATACAAATAAGGAGATGCGCATAAAGATTCTTAGAAGTCTCCCATGAAGTTGGCTCCCCAAAATCACTGTACTCATGGAGGCTCATAATTTTAAGACATACACCTTGGATTCATTGATGGGTCACTAGCTACTTATGAAATTAACCTAGAAGGCATGAAGGTTGATGAAAAAGAGACCAAGAAAAAGAAAGAGAAGGGAATTGCTCTCAAAATCATATTGAAAAAGAGATTAATGAAGACTCAAGTGAGGATGACATGGCTCTCTTTGTAAGTAAGTTCAACAAATTCCTCAAGTTAAAGAAGAAGGGAGGCAAAAAGTTTCAAAAAATGACTAACGGAGATTCAAGCAAGAATAGCATCATTTGTAATAATTGAAAGAAGCCGGGTCACGTTATGGCAGATTATCCTTCAAAGGTTGAAGAAAAGAAGAAATAGAAGAAGGAGATGTGGCAAAAGAAGAAGAAAGCCATGGTGGCTGTCGCGCCCCCGAATCCCAAGCACCCGGAACCCGGGGTTGCGATGTGAAATACAACCACACAACCATAAACACATCCACAATATCAACATAATCAACATAACCATCCATACAAATCCAATCCCACAAAAGAATTAACGAAATTTCGACGGCATAACAGCAGGGATATAGAAAACCATCCAATTTAGCCCCTGTCCAAAACACAACCAGTTATGCCAGAATATATACAATCACAAAAC
>MKEJ01007906.1:27500-29831 GCA_001753735.1 Embelia ribes | reverse complement strand
AAAAAAAAAAAAAAAAAACAAAAAATGCTCCAGCCACTCAATACGTTAATTAACTGTTAAATATTTTTAAAAAGGTTATTCAATAGAATATAACTAGTTGTATTATTGATATTATTTAACATCTGTGCTTTTTTTTTATATATATATTTTCTTTAAGCATCAAATAAAAGTAAACAGAATAAGTAACAAAAATGAATCTAGAATATTATAGCAAATGAATATGAGATTGAGTCTACAACTGTTGCAATTATCTCGATTTTTAATCATTTTTCCTTAAAAAAAAAAAGCATAATCACATGATTACTTCCCAATTATCAAGCCCCAACTAAAGCAAATAATTTGATTACATAATTGAACATATATCACACGTTTCACCTTTTCAACAGTCCATTCCATTCCACTGAATAATATTATTTTACTAATTTTTTATTTAATTAACAACTAATTCCAGCTCCCAACTTTTGTTGCGCGTCTGCTGGAACAAAGGTGCTCACCTACAAAGATAAGTACAACAATGATCCCCATAGTTTCAACTAAAATTCCATTTGCTCCCTACAGTTTCAATATTGAGTTTTTGACAGTAATAAAGTAATTTACTAACTATTCTACAAAGAAAGGTTATTTTCAAAATAATTACCAAATCAAGTAGGTAAAATCTGTAATTTTTTTACATAAATAAAGTGGAGTTTGAAACTGCAACTTTTTGATGTCTTTGACTTAAAAAATGAACTTTGAAACCATAGATTTTTGTGTACTTACTCTAAAAGGTGCATTTGAATATGCAATTTGTTCGTTGCATTTTATTTTAGAAGATAAAATTTGAATTACAATTTTTGAATCAATATGTTTTAGTAATTATTACGAAAACAACCTTATAAATAGTTTGTATAACTTCAATATCATGTTCAAAAACTCTTTCATTATCAATAGTTTAGGATACGTGAAAATTTTCAAGCGTAAAATTATTGTAAGTGATTAAAAACAAATATACACATGACCCGTTCGTAGTTTCTTTAGAGGTAAATTATTCATTTTTTGCAAGTTGAAGTTCTTAATATTGGAAAAGAAAAACGCTATGGAAATGATCAAAAAGACAATTACTCTTTACACTAGAGAACCAAGTCCACCATTTTCTAAAATGCACAAACCATTACCGTGTTAATTATAAAAATAGGGACCAAATAAATATTTTGTTCAAACTATAGGGAGCATTCATGTTGCTCACCCTTTCCCCAATCACCCCCTTTAAAGGCCACATTTTTGGCTCAAATCCGCGCTAAAAATTAACCCTTACTTCTCACTGCACATTCAATTCTCATTCTCCATTTCCCAATCTCTCCCTTTCTCACTCTCTCTCTCTCTCTTTCTCTCTCTCTATATATGTATATATAAAAATATATATATGCAGATCGATGGCCTCGATCCGCCGAACTCTCTCCCCCTACAACCACAACGGCGGCGCTGGCCCCTTCTCTGCCCAGTCGCCGCCGCATAAGCCACTTCCCAATGGCAAATCCCAGCCGTCGCCGCCATCTCTCTCAGCCTCCATCCGGCGACTCCTCGCCGGAGCCTCTCCCTTCCACTACTCCCGCAGGTGGCACAGGTCGATTTTTGGGTACTTTATGTTCTTCTCGATAGGGTTCCTGTTGGGTATGCTGCCGTTAAGCCACGTGGACGATGCACCGAGCGTCCGCGATTTTTCTTTCGGCCGAAAGTTGGACGGTGTTGAGGTGAATTCAGTTGAATTAGGCGTGGCGAGAGAGAGATTAGAATCTAATGATCGAAAATCGGAGAGTATTGAGGTTAATTCAGTGGAGTTAGGGATGAAGAGAGAAGGGTCAGAGCTAAATTATCGTAAAAAAGAGAGTATTGTGGCGAATTCGGTGGAATTAAGAGCGGAGAGACAGAGACTAGAAGTAAATCATCGAAAGCAGCTGATTATAGTTACTCCCACGTATAATCGGGGGTTACAAGCGTACTTTTTGAATAGATTAGGGCAGGTTTTAAGGCTGGTTCCGCCGCCGCTTCTTTGGGTTGTGGTGGAGATGAACGAGGAGTCGGTGGTGACGGCGGAGGTTCTGAGGAAGACGGGTGTTATGTATAGGCATTTAGTATGTACGAAGAATTTGACGGATGTGAAAGACAGAGGGGTTCACCAGAGGAACACCGCATTGGAGCATATAGAGAGGCATAAGCTCGATGGAATTGTTTATTTTGCGGATGATGATAATGTGTACTCGCTGGAGTTGTTTGATAGCCTCAGGGAAATCAGGTATAATCCTGTTTCAGATGATTGTTTGTTTGGATCGGTCAGTGCTTTTGCTTGAAAAA
>MKEJ01007903.1:0-13495 GCA_001753735.1 Embelia ribes | reverse complement strand
CTCTCTCTCTCTCTCTCTCTCTTAATTACATAACAGTGATCCATTTTGGCACATAAGTTACACATAAAAAAACTTTTCAAAACCGTACAAAAATGGGTCAGGTATCGATAATTATGCATCGTAACTGTGCGACCACCAATATGACGCATTAATTTAGCCTTTAAAAGATAAAATTAACGAGCATGATATAACCACGTAGGTGTGCAGTTTTCGTACATGTATGTATCATTTTTCTAACTGTATTAAATTTACATGCATGGTCGATTATTTTCATAAAAGGTGCACAAGTTGTTACATAATAATACAGAAAATTCAGGATAACAACACCATATTGTATATATGCTACCCAATATTCAAATTTTCACTTTGCCAAATCAGCGTTGTTGCCTTGTCCGGAGAGGCAGAGAAGAGGCAAAAGTGAAGTTTGGAAATGCTAGCGCTTTAACAAATCTATTCTTAAAGTTAATTCTAAAAGTATCTATTATATCGGTAAATTAATTAACTTCAAGGGATGATTTGAAGAGCTGGTTCATGATTGGTAAACATACGGTAGAATGTTGCTTATTATTAAAAAGCAGAAGTTGGTTTTTCAAGACGGGTGTCTCAATCTCTACCAAAGCGACAAGGTATTATTTCAAGAAAAAAAAAATCAGAATCAATTGAGAAAAATCACTATCAAACTCGGCCATAATTAAGCCCAATCTGTAGTTTTGGCATACAATAAGATCCCACCTATTCAGACTCGTTACGATAGAATGCATGGTTACTACTCATTCCGCCTTTGGGATCTCATTTATTACACGTCGATGAGATACAAAGATGGCAAAGACTCATTATATGCCAATGAGCTCACTACTTAATATGTTTAGTCGTTTAGATGAATATGAGTTTCACATTTGTATATTGGTCTCTCTTGCGTATGCACGTGGTCTGCCCCCTTTATGCATACTATACCACCCCCCAAAAAAAAGACTGAAAAATTGAAATGGTAATGTCATGGATAATATTGTGCAAACCTCACAAATTCACTCAAAATCTTTTAAAATTTTCATTTATATATTTATTTGTGTTTGTTTTTAATTTGGATAGGTAGATGGGAGAAAAATCAGGAATGCAGTTGAGTGTGGTGGGGGCATTGTTTCTATCAGTGGCATCATCTGTCTCTATAGTCATTTGCAACAAAGCTTTGATGAGCAATCTTGGCTTCCCCTTTGGTATTTATTCAATTTTTTTTTTCAATTTCACCATATCATATTATTTTTATTTGTACGTTATGCCAATATCTCGTAAGTATTTATTTGTAAAATACCATATCATATTAAATATTTATTTATAAAATGCCAATTTCAAGGTGTTCTAGAATTGTGTCATTAATTTTAACATTTTTATTTAGAAGAAAAAATCGGTGCAATTCAAAAAAAAACCTCATTACATTAGATTTTTAAAATTCCAATGTAATGAAACCTCCAGTAACAACAAATTTTTTAGTTTGTATATTTGTACAGATTGCACATCACTTTCCTCAGGTAATTTGTGGTTGCAACATCTTTATCACTTGGTGAAAATTATATGAAAAAATTTTAATATCCATATTTCTTGCTATATGAGAAAATCTTGATTTAATAAATTGAACTATTACAGTTTTCTAGTTTTTAATTTTTATCACTTGTACTAGTTGTGCATAATAAGTAAGCAAAAAAGGAACAAAATCGGAATACATGATAATCTCATAAACTTAATAAAATACACAATCTTTTTTTTTTTTTTTTGTATGTGTTTATGGCATTAATATCAATTTATCCTGATTTTTAAATATTTGTTTCTGCTTTTTTTCAGCAACCACACTGACTAGTTGGCATCTGATGGTCACATATTGCACGCTACACGTGGCACGTCGCCTGAATTTATTTGAGAACAAACCCATTGATTTGAAGACTGTTATTCTTTTCGGAATTTTAAATGGAATTTCCATTGGATTTCTTAATTTGAGCTTGGGATTTAACTCCATTGGTTTCTACCAGGTCCAACTATTTCTTATTTTATTACTTCTAATCACCTAGTACATAATTACAATTACATATATAAAATTTATAGTGTCGACTAATTACTATTGACAAATATGATCATTAGTAAAAAAAAAAACGGATCGATAGAAGAACGCACTTTATACGAACGGGTTTTTTTATTGATGTTTAAAAGTTTATGTCCCAAAATTTTGACGTAATTTAAAAATCGTTGTTTAGAAGTTTAAAACTTGAATTTGGAAAACAAACATGAACTAGACGTGCATTTTCTGGAATATGTTAAAAGTACACAGTATTTTTTATTAAATTTTATATATATTCGGGAAACAAAAAAAATTTCACCATCGAGTATTTACGAACTATTTCTTTGTTGTGCAGATGACAAAGCTTGCAATTATACCTTTCACGGTGCTACTAGAAACTATTTTCTTCAACAAGCAATTCAGGTACGCATAAATTCATAATAGTTTTTTTATTTTCCGTAATTTGTTTGCCTGCACTTATTATATTTTCAATTATACATACATACATATATATATATATATATATTATTTTTTAAAATTTTTATTTTTTTATTTTTTTTGGGCAATGGAATATATGACATAAAGACAACTCTAGTGCAAGACACAAAAGTAATCGAACCCTTGACATATTATTATTTCATAAAGATAATTTCACCATACTACTTTTGTCACTTGGCTATACAGTGCAAACAAAAATTTTAAATGGTTGAATGAAACGCTTTAGATTAATAAAATTATCGTTTATCTTTGTTTGTTTTTATCTTATATACACAATTAGTATAAAAAAAAAATTGGATGAAATATTGCATGTATTCCTTTATAAGATATTTTAATTATTTATTACATGCATATAATAATATCATCCATCTCCTTTATTTTATCAGTTCAAATTTTTATCCGCCTTTTATTTAAACAAAGAGTATGTATACAAAATTAAATAGACAAGTGGAATAACAAGCAAGGGGTACTTATTTCAATTTAAAATATTTACCTACCTCTTATTTATCTATAAATTATATGCACAAAATAAATAACAAAAACAAATTTTTAAGTGTTATTTTCATCAAATGAACATTCCATCTCAGTGATGTTAACTTTTCTTAAAAAATTGGGCCATTTCGATATATAGTTTGGAAATCGACGAGATTGTATAAATATTCTAATTTTTATCCCTAGTTTTCATTTACGGTTGTGTGTACCTTGTAGAGGGAACTCCGGCCTTGCGGCTTAGGAAAATTTTATAGCAATTGTGCAAAATTTGAAAATTTTTAATAATTTTTATCACAAAATCCATACTAAAAAGATATATACACCCTTGTTATGAGTTTTTAGAATCCGGAACCCAATAAAAAAATTATCGTTTTCTCCACGGTGAAATAATAATTACTCTGCGCATCTAATGACGAATTATTACTATCATTTATTGTAAAATGCTAAGTGGGGCATAAGATAAGAGCATGTGTATTGTGAGTTGCTTATAAAGAGACCCATCCAAATAAGAACTTAATTCGGCAATGGAGCAAATTTGAATTTGAGTCTATGTACATGGCATTGGTGTTAGAGATTCTCCATATAGAACTTACGTTTTTGTTGAAAAATGCATATTATTTTGATATTTTAACAGTTGGTATTAAAGAAATTGCTTTTCGACGTTATAAATTCAGCTTTTTCAATGGCTATCAATGAATTATTCTTATTTTTGTTTTCAAAAATCTTTTATAAATAGTTATAATTTTCTTTCAATCTTTTCACACTATCATTTTTATCCCTCTCAATATTTTCAAACAATATCCACATTTTTATTTTATATTTTTTCCATATCACTTCTTATTTGTGTTCAAAATTTAAAAATATCAATCCAAATCATTCATATCCTGCAAATTAAGAATCGGATAGAGAAGATGTATGCAATGAAATGGAATAAATGTATAAATACTTCATTAAAACTTATGTTGATGTAGCAGTAACGGGGCATATAAAAAATTGTGAAGGAATTCTTAAATCAATTATGAAATTTGCAATCTCTGGGATAACGAATAGGAATGCCAAATCTTATCATGAGGATATAGATTGGATTGATTTAACGGTTACAATGCATGAACAAGACCGGGTTTAACCCTTATGCCTCATTTCATAATTTTATTATAAAAATGTAAAGATTGATCACTTAAAAACAGGGGGATGGAGATAAATAGAAATAAAAAATGGAGAATGTTCCGTGTAACTTAAAAATTATTATGGTACTTTTAATGATTTTTTTTAATTATAGGATTTTGTTGTTATTTTAAAACCGTCTTAATTTTTAAATAAATTAATTAATCAATAGCTTACATCTGTTTTAGGGAAAAGATGCGGCCTAGATCATCTCTCATATTAATATAATAATTTTTTTTCTTATATTGTAGTAGTCTTCTCCAATTAAAATAACTACTTGAGTTCCATACATCAGATCTAATATAATTAAATTCATTTTCTCATTTAGCGATGAGTTAAAAATTAACGATATTGGTTTTTTGGTTAATCATTCATTCGTTCTTCTTCAACGCTATGTACGATACCTTTGAATTATGCAAAATTGGATGCACAAATCTTGTATATTTCTTTATACGGTGACTATGACATGCTGGACATATATTTGATTTATTTCCCTAAGTTGTTGTTGGTAATAAAATTTTAATTGATTGTGTACAATATTTTTAATTGCATGACATATTGTTGGACACTTATTAAATGCATGAGATATTATTCTTTCAAAATAACTGATGTAAAAAGTGTACCTGAGCAGTGCAAGTAATATTAGTCTGAAAACTATCCCTTTTTTTTATGTAAATGGTATTCTCTTCAATTTTAACCCAATTGTCAATTCAATCTTTCGGCTTTATTTTCTGTCATTAAATCCCTCTATTTTTCTTTACTTGCCAATATGGTTTAAATACCAATGTTGTTAGTTTTATCGCTAATTAAAGGTTAATTATAATATTGAGAAATTATTTATTTAGATATAACAAATAGTGAATATGTAATTATGTATAAATTTACATGATTAAATTTCATAATTTTGATTAGTTTTTTGAGTTTAACAAGGAAAATTTTTAAGCAAGTACAAAAAAAATAAGTCATAATTTACTATATAGAATTTGTAAAATTAAAAATAAGTTGGATTTTAAAATCCTAACCAAACAATCAGTTATTCGTTTTAATTATTTAATTATTTGTAAGAATGCCAATGAAGAAACAATCCATTAGAGAATAATTATTAAAACAAAATTTTCAAAAATATTGATTATTAAAGGTTAGATTAATTAGTGGTGGAGTGGTTGTTAATATTATATAGCTTTATATTTTCCTAATTTATGACTAATATTAGCATCAACTTTTAGTAAATTTTTGCTTCTAAATAAATATCGTTAGATTATTGCATTTTCCAACAAAACCATTTTTATATAAAAATAAAATTATATTTTGATTTTTTTTGTATTTTTTAAAAATTTTGATGATTTTCACTGTTTCTCTCATCAATATTAACACTAATTAACAAAAAGACTGACGCCGTTAATGTTATAGGTCATATGAACGGGTAAAGTGAAGTTGGAGGGATTAAACAACGGAAAATAAAAATCAAAGGGTGAAATTGATGGTTAGATCAAAATTGTAGGAACTAAAACATAGTTTATCAAAGAAATTGAATGTGGCCCAAAACAACCAACTGTTAGATGCATTATCTTATTGTGTGAATACCCTCATCTCATTGACTTAATACTCGTTTCTCAAATTATCTTTAGCGAAAATGACATTCATTATCTTTTTTTATTTATTTATATCACAATCCATGACGAGGGGTTGTATGTATTAGGAAAATCAATCCACACAAAGTTGCATGATGTGGCTGATTTAACATAGCGATCCATAATTCAAAATTTCGGACCAAAATAATGTGATCGTCACTTTTTGCTTGAATTTGTTTACTTTTGGAGTACTTACAATTAAAAAAAATGTAAAAAAGATGTAAAATTATGTACTCGTAGCCACTCTCAGACAGACTTATCTGGTTGCAATTTATAAGCTTTAACCTTTTAGCTTATTTCTTAAAAGCTGGAGAGCATTTAAATACTTAATTTTTAAACTAAACATATTTGCTGTTTTCGCCTAAATAAGCTGAAAATTTTAAATGAGATGCATTCAATTTTTTTTTAATAAAAAATAAACTAACATATTCGCTTAAAAACTGCAAATAAAATGAACTCACAATCACATAAAACATTGAATAATGAATTAAGAAAAGAGCTGGTATGAATGTCTCAGGAAAAATATATTTTAGATTTACACAGGGAGCTTATTTCGAGTTACATGTCCCTGGTAATTCCTCTTTGATTTCAGTTCCACTACCAAAATCAATAACCAACCCAAATTTATAGAGATTTTTAGGGTTGAATGATGCTACCAAAATCAATAAACCGATCCCTGGTAATTCGTCTCAAATACAACTGCCCAAATTATTTCGTACGAGTATTATGCAAAGCGAACCCAATCCAGTCAAATAGGCAAGACACATTATTGCAAAGAATAACACTCTGCCAACATAGGAAAACCCCTCACTTTTTATGCAATCACCATCATTTATAACCTACTCCAAATCCCTTATGATGCATTCTACAAAAATAATGAGGAAAATCCGCAAGTAAATCCAAAATGCAAAATCAACCACCATGAAGGTTCACAGTAATGCTACTCCAGATAGAAGTACAAAAACTGATTCTATTTATCTGCTGCATCAGAAAGGGAAAATATAAAGCGGGCACAGCTTTTCTTCTATCGATGAGAATAAATACCTTCAGCTTATTCTCCTACAGTCAGCCCAAACCCGAACTTGTAGTCTTTCTTCTTGTGATCAATCTGCAATTTTAAAAGGAAAGACTCGCTAAGAAACATTGGATAAGCTTGGAACTGGAGAAGCCAAGCGGACAGGTAGCAGGGATTTAAGAGTTTGTTTGATTTGCATTTTTGGGGCAAGAGCGAGGAAAATTTGAAAAAAACATGCTTTCAAAAAGTATCATTAATAAACCACAAGAATTTTCTATAGATCTCTAATGCTATGTTTGGCGCAAAGATAATATTTGGTGCAATTATTTGCCAAATGAATTTGTAACAAGTAGAATATTTCCCACACAAGTATTCATGGATGTAAGGAGCAAATTCCCACACTGCAAATAGTAGACACAAAGTTATTTACTTTTCCATCACTTTTTCTCTAAATCATTGCGTCAAACATAGTGTAGAGCTTAAAGGCTTATCTTGGAAATTCGTCTCAAGCCCTCTTGGAACCCAAATCACGAAACAATAGATGCATAGAACCCAAAAACAGTTTTTGAGAACCACAACCAAACAAAACCTAATAGAAATGGCACGGCAAAGATATGCACTTTCTTCACCTCTTTTAAGGGTAACCCAAGCCATTGATCATGAAAAATGATTAAAATTAAGAAATATCACGAGTTGCCAACACATGTACCACCAGTTCATGCTAAAGAACTTCAAATTTGGTAGCAAAAAAAAAAAAACCACCATTTTTTCACCAGATTTAATGCTGCACAACTCCTTCAATGTACTGCATAAAAATGTGCCTAAATTTAACAATTCAGCTTTTTCCTTAACTGATGTTGACAATGTTCTAGCGAAAAAACCGCCTTAATAATAGTTGTGCAAAACGAAATCAGAAAGCATCTCCTATGTCAGGTTCTTGTTAGTTGAGTAAATTGGTTTCACAGAAGTGGATGGAGAGCGGAAGAAACAAAGAAGAAACAAAAGGAACAAGATTTTCACCTCAGCAGAAAGAATGAAGTTTAGACCCATGTTAAGCCGCTCTTCCAAAAATGCAGCAGTGCAACCATTAGAATCAATCTTCCCCCTAAGACGACACTACAACAAAGAGACAAATTTTAGCCGTAAGAATGCTAGGTATTTTAATATCAACTCGTTTCCAAATAATACAACAACAACCCAACCAGGAATACCATGGGAATTAACCTTTTCAACTGAAATAAGAAGTTAACTCAAAGGCAAATCCACCAATGGTGTTCACAGCAAGAAAACCCGTTACAAAACACGACCGTTCAATACTTATCCAGCACTTGGCTGTTCTTGGTTAAGGAAACTGATCATTAGGGAATTACAATTATTAAACAGTAAAAAGATTTTGGAGGGCAGCTGTTAATAGTCAAACTTAAGCTTTTTATAAATGCGAGTCATGAGACACTTGTGGATGTATTTTAATTATTATTGGATCACTAATTGTTATTGTAAAGATTTACATTGCTTATCCTTGAGCCTGTTGTTAAGCATTTAAGATGCAGAAATCACCTGTCGGAGAATGTAATCATATCCAACGCTTGCTGTCACATCTCTTGACATGTAGTTGTACATGAAATCTGTTGCCAAAGAAACCTAAAGGGAAACAAGAAAGAGAGAGAGAGAGAGAGAGAGAGAGTAAGAAAGATACTCATTGATGACAATATCGCAAGCAACTATCAAAAACCTCTATCTTCCAAAAAAAAAAAAATTATCAAAAACCTCAGATGTACCTTCTCAGATACTTTTTGAACATAGCTAAGAGCAACCATTCCAGTGCTAGCAACTTGTCCGGTGGCCACCTAAATCCAAAATATATATCAAATAATTTTGAGTTTGTCTTAATAAACCTGAAGTTCCAACTATTAATATCAATCTTAACACACTTAAAATACTGTAAACGACATTTCACATCACAACCCAACCAGCCACATAGAAGAGGGTCACTGAAAAAAAGAGGAGAAAGGGGAGAAAACAGAAGAAAGGAAAAGGGAAGACACAGAAGAAACTCTGTATTTTCTTTCTGCAACAAGTACACTAATCCAAAAGGCTGCATCAAATGACGTCATCCAGCACAGATTCATAAACTGGTAATCCTTTTCTTTACCAGAATAGTTACTTATTATGAAAGTGAGAGAAATAAGAGACAAAAACTGGTCCCTTTCTTCCTTTCTTTCTAACTAATTTTTTCTGAAGCACACAATATGAAATCAAAGAGCAGAACAAATTTACTCTGAGAGGTGAGGAAGAATTCATATTTAAGTTTTATGTTGCGTTTGGTCCAAGGATTTCTCGAAAGAAAATGTTACAGAAAAGAAAATGTTGTTCTTGCATTCATAACTTTTTGTGAATGGATTTTCCTTTCCGTTACACTTTCCCACGAGGAATCCTTGTGCCAAACGCAGCCTTAATCAAACCATTTAGGGCGCACCAAGCCACTAATAGGTTGAAGTTTACAGAGCAAAACAAAAAGTGTCTACTATCTTATTGCGCTTTATTACTTGTTCTTGTAGCTCCTACAAGAAATCAGTTCAGAGGAAAAAACTATTCAAAGGTATCCAAGCCAATCTATGTACCAGCTCAAAGAATCTTAATTTGGCAAAAAAGTTAAGACCAAACTGGACATCAATCTAAATCTACGCCATTGGAAACAGCATAGCAGACCGTTAATAGTTACCAAAGAATCTAAATCTGGAAGACTCGTCAACAAAAGAAAATAAACTGCTCAAGTTAAGGGAAATGTGGGATATCAGACAATGCTCTCTTGAGCATTTTAATCTCATTCGACTATAAAGAAATAATATCTAAAGTTATCAACAAATTATAAAAACAATTGTCTACTTCATATAATCCACATAGAGACAAAAGGAGCCTAAAATGAAATATCTGAGCATGATATGAAGTTGTAGTACCATTTTGTCATTATTGTATCGAGCAGCATAACCAATACCAGACTTTCGATGCTGACCAGCCCAAAATACTTCACCCCCCAGAGACAAATTTGGGGTCACACTCTGCAAACAAAGTGATACAGTACAAAAAAGTGAACAAAAGAGAATAGCTTACAGAATAAAATAAAATATTAACATCTCCCTATACAGAGTACGATTTCTTTTGTCATTGGCATACAACAATGGGGATTAATTAATCCCAAACTTCCTACCGAGACAGCAATTATCACTCATTAGTCAAGCCTTAGTAAGTTGATGAATGTGTACTATTTACAACGGCACACATACAAGGGAAAGAAAAGGTTTATACCTGAATGTAACTGGCTCCAAATAAGGCACCATTTCCTAGTTGAAACTGAGTCCTATAATCTTTACCCTGGATGAATTAAATGGAAGAGAAACTGTAAACGCCCAAACACACAAAACCAGTGCAAATAAAAGTATGCTTTGGATAGCGCAGGAACACATTATTGATGTTAACTAGTAACAACAGACCTTGTAATCGAAGTTGGCCATGCCATGTGACATATGTGGTTCACTTGTAAGCTGCAAAATGAAAAGTGAGAGGGTGCATCACAAGCTAAGTCGGTATAAAATATTCGGCTGGTAAAATTAAGCAGTGTAAAGTATCATCAGCATAAAGTGTGATAAATGACACAATAATTACCTGAGCATTGGCCTTCAAAGAAAGATTTTCTGATAAATCACATTTTAGTCGAGCACTGACTCTCCCATCTGTCATTACCCTTCCAAAAAGCATCAACTGTGTAAAGCATCAAACACTCTTTAGGTTGGGCAGACATTCAAAAGAGTGACTTTTAGCAACAAGATTTGTCATAGTACCTTGGGGTGGTCGATAAAGTTAGCTCCAAACTCATAATGAGCAGTGGGAATTTTAATGGCTTCAGAACCCGGAGACGGAAACTCCGTGGGTCCCATGAGCACACTGGTTAGGAGAGGGGAGGGAAAAAAGTCAATAAGCATGACCAAGAGATAAAGGCACACAAGAAACTTCACAATCTGAAAACAAGTGACTACCTGTGACTGAGCGAGAACTTCTGATTGAGTCCCTTGGTAAAGTCAAATCGCATCCCCTCAAAAAGTTCAGGCTTCAAGGACACTGCAAATCATAGTCTTAAAAAGATTAACCACATTCCGATAAAAGATAACCCCTCGACATCTAGCAAAAATTTCAAACAATCATAATGTAAGCATCTCGCTCATAGTCCGGTACAAATGGAATGGAATCAGTTTTCAAGGTGTTGAGGAACATTCTTATCATGCATCCACATTACATTACATTCCATTCATTCATATATCATTTCCGAATTTTAAGGTAATAATCACCATTACGGCATTATCAACTATAAAACTACCACTTGTGAGTACCAGTTTACATCATTATGATCTAGTCCGTCCCTAACACAACCCTTATTTGTTACATCATTCCTTTGTACCAAATAAGTGGTAATTGCTCGTTAATTTGGTCTAAACTCTAATGAAATGCTTGCTTTACACTCCAAATAAGCATCTGATCTTTCGATTGAAATAAGACCTTTTATGATCTTACTCGGTTACAATAACTCATCAAATTCTACTAAATTTAATCATAGAACAGTGCTTTATTTGCACTGCTAATTCCTCTTATACACAAAACCAGCATCGTAATTTATTTATTTATACTAAATTCAATCACAAAATGCTTGCCTTACACTTCTAATTTCTTATACGAACATTACCATGCGTGTATTTTTCTCCATCAAAAAAATAACTTTATTGATCTTATGCGGTTATAAAAATCCTAAGACCAATTACAGAATATACCTACCTGATAATTCATCAATTCCAACTAAATGAAAGCATAGACACAATGACCCAACAATAATACAAAAAAAATCACTGAAGAGGTAAAATTGGATAATAACACTAACTGAGAGCTTCGCGGTGGATCTCTTCATAGGGAATAGGCAAAGGAAGGTTCAAGTAGTCCACTTTCTCCGGCGGGGTCACGGCAGGCTTCGTCGCCGGCGGCGGTGGAACCAGAGTCGCCATTGCTTAGGTCTCTTTGGGTATGTCGCCCAGTGACGCAGAGAAGACCGAAGTTCCGGGATGGGCGAATTGACAGCGTGCTGCACACAGAGAGAAAGAGAGAGAGAGCAGAAATCTCTCCCTGAAGAGAAGAGAAAAGGAGGGTAGGAATGGTGAACAAGAAGGCAAAACCCTCATTTCCGAGATGGTAAACCCCTAGGCCCAGTATGGGCTCAGTTAAAGGCCCAGCCCTTAATGAATCATATATATATATATATATATATATATATATAGATATATATTCGCAAATAATCATATTCTTTTGTTTATTTTTATTATCAACAAAAGGAAAGTGACAATTAAAAATCATCTCGAATTAATAGTGAATTTAATGCATTATTAGTTCCAAAATACAATAGAGTTTTAATTATAGACTGAATACCGGAAGCAATAGACTACTACCTAATTTGGGAATGCTGGTGCTTTGTATGTTCGGCAAAAACTAATGACGACTCGACATTATTCATGGGTTAATTCACAAATAATTCCAGTTGAGTGCAAGTAGACTTTCACGATTAATACATATGCATATATTACGATTGTTCCTTGTATAAATGGACAAATGTAACAAAAGTGTACGAGTATAAAGGAGTTGTCTCTGTAGCAGTTACGAAGCACAATGAAACACAAAACTCCAATATTAGAAATACAAAAAAATTGAAAAACATAATCTTAATTTTGGCGGATGATATTTTATCCAATATCCCGAGTCTCGTTCCGCAACTATTATAGAGCGGACTACCGAATACCCCCACACTTCTGCAAATTTCGCATGTTCAACTCTGATGGTGTAAACAATTAGTAGAACGACGACGGTAGATAGAAACTTACTCGTATATTTATTTGGATCCACCACCAATCGGTATCATTTTTTATTGGGCCTATCACCAAACTTTTAAAGCCCAAACAATATGTTGAAAATATCTATAATAACGATGAGAAAAATTCGATTGATTCATTTATTATTTTCAAACTGCAGAGAAGACCCAAAAAGTAGTCATCGGCTCCGACTACAATCGTCGGTACTCTCTCTCTCTCTTTCTCGCTCTCTCTCTCTCAGTTCATTTCGTTTCTCAGTTTTTTTTTTATATGCAGTATATGTATACTTATATATTCTGATTTCGTCTTTAATTCTACCAATAATTACACTGCTTCTAAGTTTTTGGACTAAGAGATCAGTATGTTGACTTAGGTTTCACTTGTTATGTGCGATTCTTGATGAAGTACGATTTTTTAAAATTTTTTATTTCTAAAGATTAAAATTTTTTCAACTTTGGTTACAGACCCAGAAACTTGATTTTTGTGCTTCAAGGGCTACAAAAGGAACTACTTTAGAGCATTGCTATCAGCTTTTGTCAAAACACTCTATCTAAAATTTATACCAATTTTAGATTTTTCACGCAGTTGTATTTCTCAACAAAACCTCAAAATGTTCAATTTTTTTTGCAGCTTGTAAGCTCAATCTTTTATTTTTTATTTTTCTGCTTAAAAGATGGTGTGCATTTGGCTGCCAGCTTAAAGTTGAGCTTATTTTTTTTCTATTTTGGCCTAATTAAGCTAGATT
>MKEJ01007899.1:0-10754 GCA_001753735.1 Embelia ribes | reverse complement strand
TAAAGTTTGGAAATAAAAATATAATGTTCTGAGTTGTATACAAAATCGACTCCTAATTCTTCTTTAAATTTACGTCATCAATTTGAAGAATTGGTGCAATAGCGAAAGCTTGAGAGTATCAGATCTATAGTTCAAAAAGCTGTAAGAATGAAAATAGAAATAATTGATTAAAAATAGGAGCATCACTCATGCACAAAAGATTATGCGAGTTAGCTTTAAATACTAAGTGTTATTTGAAATAGACTAAGTCAAACATCATTAGGCCCTAATTTGGTACAAAAGTGTACTCAATTCAAATCGATTCGTGAGTCGATTTTCAATACTTTGATTGAATTATACTAAAAATATAACTGTAATGTATATCAGAGTATTAAATCGAGAAATCGATGGTTCATAGTACAAAAATTAATAAAAGCGGATAATTAGTATGTTTAGTGCCACATTTATTTTGTTGGTGCAATGAATTATTTGCTTATATTAATATTAAACTGTATCTTCGCAATATTACTAAGTCTATGATATTTTTTTTAATTTAATTTTCACTCACCAAATGTGTATCAATATTTTTACATATGCATATTTGAATAGATAACACACATGTATATGTGATAGTTCCATTTATAAATTGAAACATGTCATTTATCGAAATCCATTGATATTGTTTTTGCTATATTTTCGTATATGACATCCCTATAAATGATACCCCTAATGTTACTTTCTTGAACGTTCTTCACGTTGATTGTTCATCCTAAACTTCTTTCTAATTTGGTTTTCATTTAATAAAAGATAAATGCATTCATATAAAATTCGGTTACTTTTAATATATTAAATCAATACTTTATTGTGAATAACGAATAATTTTCTCATTTAAAATAATTCAAAATTGTCAAAACGTATTATATTGGCTATTGAGTAGACTCAGATAATCAAATGCTATATATGAACTATGAAACATATTTTACAACGTGAGAACCCATTTTTAATAACAAAATTTCCATATAGAGTTTATAAATTTATTTTGAAAAATACTATATTTTAACATTAAAATTATGAATACATATTTCAATTTGCAACAACCCTATTTTGATAACAAAATATTTCCATGCAGACATATCTTTTTTCCGTAATATTTGTTATGTGTATGAATCCATAATGGTTTTTATGAGAAAAGGGTATTTTAGATGTAGCTCCAAATTAAAAAGTAATTACGAATAAGTTTATTTTCTCACTTATACTTACAAATATATGATTTTAGCAAATTTAAGTAATGACTTATCTTTTAACATGATGTCTTAGGTATAAAATTTATCCTCCAATAATCTTATGTTTGATAATAATCTGAAATTGTCTTACCTTTGTCGGAGTGCCTTTATATAATATTATAGAACTTATTTTTATTTTCTTAGCCTACGGCTATGTTAGTTTGTTATCAACTTAAATTGTTCAACGATTTCATTATATTATACCATTATTAAAAAATTACTTAATTAACTTGAAAACATGTATTAATATCCCTCACCCACCATGTAATACTCTAGAATCTAGAGAGTGTCAGTGATACATGATAGATGATACATGTGTGGCATCAATCACATTAAATAGCCATTATGAATATGACCCGTTAGCTTAGTTTATGGATAGAAAGTAAGAAAAATTAATCAGAAAAAAAAAATTTATTATATAATTATAATAATCATTTCATAGAATGAAAGAGGTACATATTTTATTTTGTGGACTAGGCTCAACCCAGAAGTGTTGATGAGTCAAACCATATATATCTTGATGTTCATTTTTGTTTATGCACTTATTTTTATGGTTAATTCTTATGAGTATTATTATAACACGATATCAACATGATACTCTAATGTGAAATTTTTATTATTAAGCATATATTATGTTGAGTCTAACCATATTTTTATATAAATATTTGACAATAATTTGTAAAATTTAATTTTATACAAACATAGTTTGTCACGCCAAAGTTTTAAAATTAAAATAAATTATTTTTGATAATAACAAAAATTGTGAAAAATATTCATTTTTTGTATTATTGTTTTACTAATATTTTCATTGAGTATATTTGAGGTGTATATACGCATTCTCGTATAAAACACGAGGCTATGCTGAACACGAGGCAAGACAGAACATGAGGCCATGCAAAATATAAGACGTGTCTATATCTATATATATATCCCTCTTACACTCTTTTGAAGTACAATATAATCCAACACAAGTATTACAAAAGAGGTAAGCTCTAGCAAAAGCTAAAAAGCCTTAGTTCCCTTCCTTATACTTACACTTATATACTCATTTCGTAAGGAAAACTTTCATTTCATAAACCTTTTTATAAATCGTGGAAGTAATCTATAAACTTCCTAGTAAACTTTCTTGAGTAAGATTTGGGTAGTTTGAAAGGAATTACACTTGGCTTGTGAATGTAAGCTTAAACAAAATCTCGGGTAGCTAAAGAGTTAGGTTTTCAAGTAGTACCGGTTAAATCTACTTGGTTACAATAGCGGTTAGAACCCGAAAATCTAACCGGATTCTTTAGGGTATAAAGGGATTCTTTCATTTTAAAGAGAATTGGCATTCAACCTTGAAGAAGTGGATGTAGGAATCTACAGATAAGTTGTCAGGACAGATTACCAAACCATTATAAATCTCGTTGTCGTATCTTCTTACTCTCTCTTTACTTTCAAGTACTTTAATTTATTACTTTTTCTATATTTGTGCTCAATACTTGCTCATTCATCATTTTCATTACACTTTTATAAACACAGAGGGAAAATAATTTTTAACTCGATAAAATTCCTATAAAACCAATTCACCCCTCTCTCGGTTTGCTTTTTGGTTCAATAATTGGTATCAAAGTGGGACTCAATAAAATCGTTTTTGGTTTTAACAAACCATTGAGTTTCGATCTATGGAAAACTTCATGAGCACTAACGTAGTTGAATGTCATTATACCCCGAAACCTCCTTTTTTCAATAGCTCAAACTACACGTATTGGAAAACACACATAGAAATATTTCTCACCACATATGATATAAAAACTTTGAAAAGCATCACTTATAGCTATACTCATCCCACAAAAGTAACTGAAGAGTCTAAGGAAATTGTTTTAAAAGAATTAAAAATTTTTACGTCGGATGAAGCCAAAGCTTGTCAAAGAAACGCAAAAGCCATGAATGTATTGATTTGCGCTATAGACGCTACCGAATATAATAAAATCTTATCATGCTCTAGTGCCAAAAAAATTTGGGACAAGTTAGAGGTCATACATGAAGGCACAAAATAAGTTAGAGAAATACGCATCAACATGCTTGTTCATGACTACAAACCTTTTCGCATGAAAGAAAATAAGTCTGTTTCAGACATGCACTCACTCTTTACCATATTAATTAATGATTTAACCGCACTTTGTAAAGTTTATTCTATGAAGGAAAAGGTCATGAAGATTCTTAGGTGTCTACCTTGAGCTTGACGTGAGAAGGTCACGGCGATACTTGAGGCACACGACCTCGAGGAATTTACCCTCGATGAGTTGATTGGCTTTCTAATCATTCACGAGACGACAATAGCCAAGGATGACGAGTAAGAGAAGGAGAAGAAAAATAAAGGGATTGCTCTCAAAAGCACCATCCCAGAAGACTCAGATGTGGAGTCAAGTGACAATGATTATATGGCACTCTTCGCTCGTAGATTCAACAAGTTCGTCAAATGGAACAAGAAGGGCGGAAGGAAGTTTCAACGGAAAGATTTCTCAAAAGGAAAACCTTCCAAACCCAAAGAGTATACGAAAAGTGAGTCTTCAAGAATAAATGATTTAACATATTTTAAGTGTTGTAAACCAGGGCACATGAAGACAGACTGTCCTCTACTTAAGAAAGAGAGGAAAGACAAAAAGTAAGAAAGAAAGCCATGCTTGCAGCATAGAGGAGCGACTCAGACAACTTTTCTTCTGACGATGAAGATGAAGTCACCAATCTTTGCTTAATGGCTATAGAAGACAAACACGAAGAGGTATACAACTCTTCTCAAAAATCTTTTTCTCATGATGAATTGCAAGACGCCTTTGATAAAATTCTAACTAAATTTGAAAAAGTTTGTTCAAAAAATAAGGCTTTTAGAAATTAATAACATTACCCAACAAAGACTTAGAATTAGTTAGAACTAAAAATGCAAGTATAATTGAGAAAAATAAGTTGCTAATTTCTGAAAAATTTGCTTTTCAAAACGAGAAAATAAATCTAGAAAAGAAGGCCAATAAATTAGAACTTACTTTACATAAATTTACGAAAGATCGAGAAATGTTAGACCAAATTATTACATCTCAACAAGGTGTATACGATAAAGCGGGAATATGTTATAATCCTCCTAAAAAGAAGTCGTATCAAAACAGTTTTACTAAAACAACTTATAAACATTTTAAAAACAAGTGTGTTCATTGTAGCAGACATAAACATTTATCTTATAAATGTCCATTCCACTTTATTGTACCAAATGGTCTAAAATGGATTCCTAAAAACGCTAACACTCTTGAACCCCAAATTACTTAGGGTACCAAAGTAATTATTTTCTTGTGTAGATATGCTTGAAGTCGAAGGCAAATGAGGACAAATGATTCTTGGATAGCGGATGTTCGAGGCATATGATGGGTATCGAAAGCAAGTTCACAACCCTCAAGCCAAAGAACGGAGGATTGATCACCTTCGGTGACAACAACAAAGGAAAAATCATCGGTATTGGCAGTATCGGTATCGCTCCTTATCCTACAATAGAAAATGTTTTACTTGTTAGTAGTTTGAAATACAATCTGCTTAGCATAAGTCAACTTTGCGATAAAGGCATTAAGATGATTTTTAAAAAGGATCATTGCACTATTCATAACATACATAATGAAAACATTTTGTTAAAAGGACTTAGGCATGAAAATGTTTACATGTTTGACCTAAAAAGTGCATCCAATGATAATATAAAATGTTTAGCTACAATTAGCAATAGTAGTTGGTTGTAGCATAGGCGTTTAGCTTACGCAAACATGGATTTAATTTCAAAACTGTCACGAAAAGAACTTGTCATTGGCGTACCTAAAATTGCATTTTCTAAAAATAGACTTTGTCATGCATTCCAACTAGAAAAACATACAAAAGTCTCTTTTCATACTAAAAACATCATATCCACTAAAAGTTGTCTTGAATTAATACACATGGATTTGTTCGAACCCTCTTGCACTATATCGCTGGGTGGTAAAGCATACATGCTTGTCATGGTCGATGATTTTAGTAGATATACATGGGTCATATTTTTATCACATAAAGATCATGCATTTCACGAGTTCTCTACCTTATGTAAGAGGCTCCAAAATACAAAAGGTTTTATGATTACAAGTATAAGGACCGGTCACAGCAAAGAGTTTGAGAATATCCCATTTCAAACTTATTTATGAAGATAACAGAATCCTACATAATTTTTCCGATCCTCGGATTCCACAACAAAATGGAGTTATAGAAAGGAAGAATAGGACACTAGAAGCAATGGCATGCACTATGCTTTGTGAAAACATTTTACCAATATTTTTGGGCGGAAGTCGTAAACACTGCATGTTATGTAATGAACAAAGCAATGATTAGTCATATTCTAAAGAAAACTCCTTATAAACTTTGGAATGAAAGAAAACCTAACATTATGCATCTTAAAGCTTTTGGATGTAAATGTTATGTACTTAACAATAGGAAGGATAACTTAGGAAAATTTGATGCTAAATCCGATGAAACAATTTTTCTAGATTATTCTAAACGTAGCAAAGCATATCATGTCTCCAATAAACGTACTTTAGTTGTTGAGGAATCTATTCATGTTGACTTTGATGAATCATTGTTTGCAATTAAAAGTGCTACTAACAATAATGATGTTGATGAAGCTAGTACACAAATTTTTTATAATACTAATTAAGTCACTAGCCAAGATGCACCAACAAATGATCAACTTCAACATGACTTGCAAAGTCCAGTAGTGGAGTATACAGATTTACCAAAGGAATGGAGATTTGCTACCTACCATCCTCCAAACCAAATCATCGGTAATCCCTATGATCATGTAAGAACCCGTTCCTCTTTGCATAATATAGTTAGTTATAATGTTTTTTTAATCTTAAATAGAGCCTACATGAATTGATAAGGCTACTTTAGATGAAAGCTGGATGGTTACTATACAAGAAGAGTTAAACCAATTCGAACGTATCAATGTTTGGTCACTAGTACCTAGGCCTCAAAAACATTCTATTATAGGTACTAAATGGGTTTTTAGAAATAAAATGGACGAATCTGGTATTATTATTAGAAATAAAGCACGTCTTGTTGCCCAAGGTTATAACCAAGAAGAAGGCATTGATTTTGATGAAACATTTGCACCAATAGCTAGGCTTGAAGCCATTTGTATATTACTTGCATTTGCTTTATTTAAAAATTTTAAACTTTATCAAATGGATGTGAAAAGTATTTTTTAAAATGACTTTATTGCAGAGGAAGTATATGTTAAACAACCTCTAGATTTTGAAAATCATGAATACCATGATTATGTTTATAAACTACACAAGGCTCTATATGGTTTAAAATAAGCACCAAGGGCTTGGTATGAATGCTTGAGCAAGTTCCTTCTTGAAAAAGGTTTTACAAGATGAATACTCGATACCACCATTTTTATTATAAAATATAATCATGATATATTCTTAGTTCAAATTTATGTTGATGACATAATATTCGGTGTTAGTAATGAGTTCATGTGCAAGGACTTTTTTTAGTGTATGAAAGGAGAATTCGAGATGAGTATGATGGAAGAACTCAACTTCTTTCTCGGATTACAAATAATGCAGATATTAGAACGAATATACATAAATCAAGCAAAGTACACACACAACTTACGAAAAAGATTCAAGATGAATGATGCCAAACCTATGCAAACTCCAATGAGTTCTACCACTAAACTCGAAAAGGACGACTCCGGTACTGGTAGATGAAAAACTCTACCGAGGTATGATTGGTTCATTACTCTATTTAACTGCTAGTCGACCCGATATATTGTTTAGTGTAGTTTATGTGCTAGATTTAATTCTTGTCGTAAAGAATAGCATTTATAGCTATTAAGCGTATATTTTGTTATCTTGTAGGCACACATGATTTAGGCTTATTTTACCCTAGAAGTATAAATTTTGAACTTGTAGGCTATTCCGATGCCGACTATGCTGGTAGTCGTGTGGACTGGAAAAGTACTAGTGGCACTTGCAACTTTATAGGTTATGTAATTGTTTCTTGGTTCAGCAAGAAGCAAAAGTTTGTTGCACTTTCTACAACAGAGGCAGAATATGTCGTTGCGGATAGTTTCTATGCACAAATTATATGGATGACTAAACAATTACGTGATTTTGATTGCCTGTATGATTATGTTCCTATTATGTGTGATAACACAAGTGCTATCAATCTCTTGAAAAATCCCATTCAACACTCCCGCTCTAAACATATTGATATTAGACATCACTTCTTGCGAGACCATATACAGAAAGGCAACATTATTTTAAATTACGCAAGTACTGATAAACAACTAGCCGACATTTTTATAAAACCATTAAATGAGGAATAATGTATTTTTATTCGACGAGAATTGGGAATGTACATGTGTTAAAATGGCATAATTTGACTTTGTTGTGCTTATTTATTACTGTTAGTTGTTAGCCTATGGTATAAATATCTGTACGGCACACTGCACAACCTACTGCACAACATGCTGCACAACCTACTGCATAGCCTACTATACAGCCCACTGTTATTACAGTGTTTTACACCTATTAATAGGATGCTCTTCCAACTCATTCCACTCATCCA
Organism: Embelia ribes; assembly: GCA_001753735.1. Taxonomy (NCBI): domain Eukaryota; kingdom Viridiplantae; phylum Streptophyta; class Magnoliopsida; order Ericales; family Primulaceae; genus Embelia; species Embelia ribes. The sequence continues at coordinate 2,874 of MKEJ01007899.1, read as the reverse complement.
AACCTATAACAATTCATATATTCTCTTAGTTTTCACAACTTATCCATAATCTTTATTATGGCTAGCCCAAACTTTTCTGGTAACCTTAGTCCATTCAACTCCTCAATCAACACCCCAATCCCCTCTTTTACTTCTTCCGTAATAGGATACCGTAAGAGCTGGTTTCCAATTAGTCTGCCATTTAGTCCAAGCCAAGTAAAACCCGTTAACCCTTCTTTAGAAAATAGATCCAAAGGTGATTCCAGAATGTGAGATAATGATGAAGAAAGGGAAGCCGGTAACACCAATGGTCAAGCTGAACAAAATCGTGATTTTGACCACGATAATTTTATTTCTCTTCATAATATTCTACATTACTTAGATTCTTATCGATTTTATGAAATTATATTCGGAACCTGGGTAAATTATAGAGCGTTTGAAAAATTACAAAATTCTTTAGATTGGTTTAATCTTTTTAAAGACCAAGGGTGGGAAGATTTTGTGAAAATAAAAGAAAATATCTACCCTGATCTTATACAACATTGTTATGCAAATTTGTCTTTCACAAAATTCGGCGAAAAATTTTTAGATTTTAAATCTCGTGTTAAATGGATTGTATTAAAATATAACACGAGAGAAATTGCTCAAATTTTTTGTTTTAAAGATCACACGGATAACAGCTTATTACGGAAGGAAGACTCATGGGAACACACAGTTGGCACTTCACTCATACTCTTGGTTGCAAATTTCCTGCCTCAATTTTTTAAAAATTTCAAGAAAAAAATTTACAAACCTTAATTGTAACTTAACTGCTTTTCTTATTTATAGATTATATTTCTAACTTAACTGCTTTTCTTATTTATGCATTGAAATACAAATTACCTATCGATTCCTCATCCATGTTTCTTAGTTATATGGAAAGCGAACCACAATGCAACAAACTACCTTACGGAATAACGCTTACCCGCTTATTCAAATATGTCGGCGTACATCTCGAAGGCAAAAGATTTGAAGTCCTAGTGGTAAAGGCTTCTCTCCTTATTCACTTACTCAAGCTGGAATGATTTATAATTCCAGAAGTATGTTATGGAGTTGGGATGACAAAATAGTAGCTAGCCATTCTCTCAATCCCCTAACTAGCTATACTACCCTCTTGCCCAACATTTATAGAACAAAACCCCAGACTACCCAACCTTGCGAGAGTCATACCACTCTTGTCTAACAGTCCATCCTGGCGGTACAAAGATGTACTATGATATGGAACGATAATTTTGGTGGCCCGGCATGAAAAAGAATATAGTTGAGTTTGTTTCTCGTTGCTTGACATGCCAACAGGTCAAGGCCGAGCACAAGCAATTGGGTGGATTGCTAGACTGTTGCCAATTTTTGAGTGGATATGGAAACGTATTACTATGGATTCCATTGTTAGATTACCAAGATCGCGAAGAGGAAATGATGCCATATGGGCTATTGTTGATCAAATGACGGAAAATGCACATTTTCTACCCATCCGTATGACCGACTCAGTTGAGAAGCTATGTTGGAAGTATATTAATGAGGTAGTGCGCTTATTTGATGTTTTGGTATCAATAGTGTCTGATCGCGATTTCTAGTTTATTTCGCGCTATTGGCTGGATCTCCAAAAAGCATTGAGGACTAAATTATCCCTGAGTACGGATTTCCATCCGCAGATAGATGGACAAATAGAAAGAACGATACATATACTCGAGGACATGTTACGAGCCTGTGTTCTAGACTTTAGGTGTAGCTGGGAAGATGATCTCGCATTAATCGAGTTCGCTTATAATAATAGCTGCCATTTGAATATTGAGATGGCGCCTTTTGAGGATTTTATGGGAGACCTTGTAGATCTCCGATTTGTTGGGCTAAAGTTAGTGACGATACTCTAATGGGTATGGAGTTAATTGAAGAGACTACGCGTAATGTTCATTTGATTAAGCAGAGATTGGAGACGACAAGAAGCCGACATAAGAGTTACGTGGACAAATGAAGATGACCATTAGCATTCGAAGTTAGAAAGCACACTTTTTTCAAGGTTTCTCCAAGGCGAGGCATTTGGAGATTCGGGAAGAAGGGCAAATTGGCCCCACGTTTTATTGGGCCATTCTTAATTCTAGAGGTAGTGGGGGAAGTAGCTTACTATTTAGCTTTACCTCCCCAGCAAGGAAAAAGACATGCATATTTGGGGAAACTTCTGCCCCCCCTACAACTAAACCTAGTCATTCCAGAACTGAGCCTGAAATATCTACAAGATTCCACCAAATAGAATTGATGGAAAATTTGGACTTTCTGATGAAAGTATCCACCAAAATTCTCCATTAGAATGTCAGTGCTAAAAAGGCTAGGGCTGTTATTTTAGAACAACTTAGGTTCTTATACACCAACCTAGCCAAAAGAGATGTTGTAGCTTCTCCTTCCATAAATCTTTTTGACTTTGCCGCAAGTGAAGAGAGTGAGTTTGAGACTCAGGAACCTAGTGATGAAGTTGAAAATTCTGACTCTGGGTACTACTTTTGATGATGCCAACATGGGAAAAAACTTAGCATTTGTTAAGGGGGAGCTGACGTTTTTTTAGACTTTTGATTTTTTGTGTTTTATAAAATTATTTATGTGCTTACATGTTTTACATGATTATATGATTACAAATTTATAACATCCATGATTTGTTATCATCTGTTTTACCTCTCTTTAATATATTTGTATCATGCAATTATCTCAATTCAATATTATTGAGCAAGAAATTGTCTAAATTTCACAAATGGGTTGTCATCATAAAAAATGGAGAGTTTTGTTGCCCCCAATGTTTTAAAATTAAAATAAATTGTCTTTGATGATAACAAAAATTGTAAAAAAATATACATTTCTTGTATTATT
>MKEJ01007898.1:0-12116 GCA_001753735.1 Embelia ribes | reverse complement strand
TTTAGTTTGTATGGGTGTATTTGTGGTTATGGTTACTAGTATCGATATTCACACCCTCGGGTCCTGGGTGCTTGGGGCGTGGGGGCGCGACAATAATAAACTTAGAGAATGAATTTAATATATGTATAGCCTATATACAGTTATATATCAACACTAGAAAGTAAATTCCATAGTTTACATCAACACATCACGCTGCTTGCTTAAGCAAAATAAAAGTGCATATTACATTATATTCTAGCATCGATAAGTGTGATATACCAAAAGATACTTACAGAAACAACAAGATATAATATATAAAATATATTTCTACTACAATATTTGCCCCAAAAAAATATACATCATGAATAATGGGCAACAACAACACAAAATAGCTAAATCGTCTGTAGCTCCAAAAAAATATCTACATGAATCATCTAAGCGGCCTCATCGAGGTTTGTCACACATCTCCACACCTACAATGCAATTATGATATAAAATAGGAGAGAAAACATTATTCAAGTTAGTCTACTAAATAACACGATGAACGTGATGTTATGCGGTGCCAATATGTGTAAAATGCAATATGTAAAAGTGTATACAATGCAATGTCTATGCAATGTTAACTCAATACCGTATGATACCAACACCAACACCGACACAACACGACACGACACACAAAGGTGGGAACTAGTGTCTCAACACATCTATAATCCACCCTCCTCGCAGGACACGATTATAGTAAATAAATTCTTGATCAGGTTTTTTGACTTTCACGGTAAGGCGCTGAGTCTTCTCTTTACTTTCAACACATAAAAGGCGACCCTTTTTCCCAAAACGAAATAGAAAACGACTCAAATTTCCCATGAATACAACTCAACACATTTTCCTTAAACAACACTTTAAAACCTTCGATTTTAAATCAACAACACGTTTATTTCAACAACACTTTGAGCTTCGTTGCTCCAACACATTTTCAACACTTAATCTTTTTCAACACTTTACATTTGAAATTTTCATTTTCAAATTCTCAACACATTAAAATTCATTTCTTATTTCTCATTCAAAACCATTTCTATCATGTTCACATTTTCATCAAAACAAAGCTTTTGCTCGAATCATGAAAATGCAACTCTAATCATGAATGAATGATACATAAATAAAGTAAATTCATTATCAATGCCTATGCATGTTCATCCAACATAATTATTTTATATAACTAAGAATTTACGTCTACAACCCATAATTCAAACTATAGAAATTAACACATAAATTACATGCAAAGGTACAAAAATAAACTTACGCTTATATTACTATTTTGTAGTCTACTCATACCTATAGACGCTTTAGAATTCACTTGAAATCTTTACGCCAAAAAGCATCTAATTTCCTCTTCTTCACCTCAAGGTTTGATCTAGCAAACAAATACGGATCAATACAAACCTATATACAAAAAGGATCTACTCAACACGAGGAACAAGAATAACAACTTTAATTTCACGTACGAACTAGACATGAAAATCGAGGCATGATTAACAAATAAGACAAGGATCGTGACTTACCTCAAAATATTCTCTATGCTCCGAGGATGAAGAATCTATATTTAGAAATCAGATCCGGCCTCAGGAACTAGATCAAATAAAGCCTAGAAGTCAAGAAATATTTTCCCCCTTTCTCCTCTCTCCCTATTCTGATTTTTCTAAAATAAAAATACAATCCACGCCACTTAAGTCTATTGATTCTATCTCGATAATGTCATTCGAATGGCATATGGGCACCGTTCGAATGGTAACCTCTGCACCACTTCACTTTGAAAAACTGCAAAAATATTCGAAGGCATGGAACCAATCATGTCAACTCCAAACTTCACCATTTAACCTCAAATACTATTTTACACATATTAACATCCCGAAATACATATAATAAGGTTATTATAAAGTACTATACTTCCACAAATATATCACGCAACAACTCAACAACATCAATACTTCTTACGTACAACACTATTCAATCCAATCAATAACGCAACAACACTGCGACACCATGTCACATTTCTATACTAATGCAACAGCTCAATACAAAATAAATAATATCATTACCTATTTAAAACGAAAAATTTATTCAGAAATTTTCGGACACATGCCTATAAATATAATTTTACTAATTTTGTAGTTCAGTCATATACTATTTATGTAATTATATATCCCGGCTTCGTTCTTCTTATGCCATTTCTCCAATAATTATGTGATCATATTTAAAATTTCCATATCTAGTTGACCGCTTCCATTTTTTTCAGGCAAATATGAGATTCCGGTTAAATCTTTTCCTAAATATAAATTTGAATATTGTTGTCGGACTATAGGTAACAAATTTATCAGAATTGCCCAATCTGTGCGCACCCCGACGCATCTAGACCGTTTATTTGAAAATACGTGATTGAAATTAAATTAATTTTTTTTCAATTAAATTTTATAAAGAATTCATTTTTTTCATTTTAACCATATATTTAAAAATGAAAAAATTAGATACACCGAGCAGAGAGTGTGCAACACCTATGTTAGTCAGCCTGTCTCTCCCACAAGCACACACAAATTAGTCGGCATGAGTGCAATTATATTTTATAAATAATTCATTTTTTTTCATTTTAATCATATATTTAAAAATAAAAAAAAATTAGATACACCGAGCAAAGACTGCCAAACAACTATGCCAGTAAGCCTGTCTCTCCCACAAGCACACACAAATTAGTCGGCATGAGTGCATCAATGCGTGAGTAGTCATTACTACCATCATATTTCCGGGTTGGAATTTTGTCCAATTGAGACAATCCAAGTTATCATTATGGTTTTTTCTTCTTCTTCTTTTTTTTAAATGATCCATGCAGCAAAATTAGTTAATTTGTAAGATAGTTGCACTGTGCTTCAAAATCTATTTGTATATAAAAAAATAGTATGATATTTTTTAGTAATGGATTATTAAAAAATGTTATTACTATAAAATTAATCCAAATAGATTTTGAAATATAGCACCATGATTATCATAAATTATCTCATTCAAACACGTCAATAATTTTGTAAAAATTATATATATATATATTGAGAAACATAATGGAAACGGATTATTCAAATATAAAAAATTCTAATCCCATAATTTGTAATTAGTTACACTGTCGAGGACCCGACGGTAATTCCTCTAATACTCGAGTGGCTTTTTCGACCTGTCGCAGCTCCTCCTGCTATGCTCATTCTCCGACCAAGAGAAAGAGAAACAAGAAGGTGTGTTAGAAGAACCCTAGAGCCTCACTCAAATGCACGCACTAATGCACCTATGCATACACATCTAAATATACAGGGAGATTTGATAAAATGACTCTAATGGTAGGACTATTTGCAAGAACAATACTATTTTAATAATTCTTGCAAAGTTGATTATTTGAAAGTGTGAAATATCTAAAATATCTTTCACTTTTTCTATTCTTTTTCCACATTTTTTCCCCAAATTTGCTTTCTTTTTTTCTATCTTTCTTTATTTCTTTCAATTTCTCTCATTGTTTCCCAAATCAATTAGACAAGATGATAGATAATTAAAAAAAATATACGTTCTCTCTTTTTCTCTTTATATATACATCTCAAGACTTCTTTTAAATTTTTAACAATGATATGTGATTTATTGATTTATTGGTGTTAAATTTAAAAAAAAATGTTATTATTTGAACTATTTCTAGCAAAAATATGATGGATTTAGAAAGTTAGAATTATTATTCAATATTAAAGTTGAAAATCAGTAAAAATAATAATATATAATCGTGAGGAAATATGAAAAATAGTTTTTCATGTTTTTCAAGTTTTTTCACGTTTTTCAAATTCTTCAAGTTATTCACATTTTTCAAATTTTTAACCGTTTTCAATTTTCTTCACATTTGTGCGCTATTTTTAATTTTCTTCACATTTATTCACTTTTGTCAAGTGCAGTTGTCGATGATAATATAAATAAAATATTTTTCTTCAAATATGATTTTTTTTTTTAAATAAAAATAATTACGAGCTTCAAAATAAATTAAATAAGAAAATGAGTAAGGGGCTAAATGGTATTTCCACATGTAACTCAAACTTGTGTCGTGAGTTGGAGCAAATTGTAATTTTAGATACCTTGAGAGTATTCTAAAATATTTCAAAACATTATGGGAGCAAATTGTAATTTACCTTAATACAATATATAATTATTGAAAATACTATAGCTGAATTGTTAGAATCCTCGTGTTCCTCGCGCCTAATATTTTGTTCATTTATTATCCTTTCTGCACAAAATAAATTTTCACCCTATAAATTACCCGCCTTACAAAAACCCTCCGCACACTAAACCGAAAGAACTAGTGCGAATAAACAGAGAAAGATGGGATACGCCGAGGCTCAGGTCGCCCCCGCTGACGTGTCGGCTGAGTTCGGCCTCAAGGACAGCGAACAGATCAATGGCTTAGCCAAGGACACGATAGAAGTCCCCACCATCACCCTATCTAACGACATTTTGAGCCTTGACCGTGCCACGGAGGGGTGGACGAAGTTGGTTGCTGATGTGGTGGACGCGTGCAAGAACAATGGGATATTCCTGCTGGAGTACCCTAAGGTTACGGTGGAGAAGCAGGACGAGCTTTTCAAGGCGCTGAAGGTGTTGTTTGATTGTCCGGTTGAGAGGAAAAGGTTGTACAAGAAGGCGGTTACACGAGATGGGGGGTACATGGGGAATAAGCCGGCTCTTCCGCTTTATGAGGCATTTGCAATTTATCGGGAGGCTCTGAATGATGTACGGGCCATCGAGAGGCTGATGTGGCCCGAGAGCACTGATACGTTTGTCAGGTGAACACAAGTCGGGCTGCTTATATTCTTACGAATCTCGAATTCGTGTTTTTTTTTTTTAATTATTCTTTTGAAATATGTTGTTTTTCTTTGCCATCAAGCTCATTAGCAAGCTTATTGAACATGGTTTGCTTGACGCTAAAGTAATTTTTTTCAAACCAGGAGAGATAATTTTGCCATTTTCAAGCAAATAAGTTACCTTATATATAATTAAAAAAAATTTAATGCATCTAATTTTAAAACTTTCAACTTATGTCAACCGAAACAAGAAATAAGCTTAGATTAAAAATTGAACAATCAAACACTCTATAATTTTTTAACAAATAAGCTATAAAGTTAGATTTTATAAGCTATAACAAAATAGTATATAATAACTGGGGCTAGTGATTAGATAAGTTAGAGTTGGTGTTATTGGTAAGCTATAACAAAATAATGCCTAGGCTAGGCTGGAGCTTGTGATTAAATATTGACTATAAGTTTATTTTAGCAATAAGTTTCAATAGACTTGGTGTTATTTGTAGCGGAGACATGCAGTAATATATGACTGGGGATTATGGTGACATATTGCAATAATTACTAGCCAATTTGTATTATTACTCCAAAAAAGTATTACTCCCTAAATTATAGAGTTAAATCACATTTTTTTAAACAATTTAGGGCCATAACACCACGAGCCTCTTTCCTCTGTGAAGCTCCGCCACTGGAATTACTTGTATAAGAAAATTTTTGTAATGAAACTTGTAAGTTGCTATTTTTTTTCCTCTGAATTTGTTTGATCTTAAATATAAAATATAAAAAGTAAAATAGGTACCATGCAAATTAAAGAAGTATTAGTACTTTTCCTATTATTGATTTTTAATTAAGTAAATATTTATTAGTACTTTTCCTATTATATTATAGTTTAAATAGAGATTTGCTTTTCCTATTATTGATTTTTAGTTTTTAGATATCGCAATTATATTATGGATCGTTGGGGGACCTATCTGCGGCGCTTTTCTCTTTGTCAATTTTTTCGGAATCAAATAAAACAATTTTAAGAAACATGGCCGCGCATATATATATACGTATATATATATTTAAAAAAAAAAAAAAAGTTTCTTTCATTTGATTTATTACAAGACTGATAAATTTTTTACCCGAATGTGTAATTTATATGTTTTTCCAAACTAAATTGTTGATTTGTTTCTTAATTCTTTTTTTAGCGACTCGATAAACTACTTCAATATCGCGATGGAAGAACTCCTCCCCCATTTGTTGGAATTGATTTTCGAGGGTCTCGGAATACCACACTATGCTAAGAAAGAGGTCAAGAACGTTGAAGTGACTCTGCGCATAGCCCGATACAAAGCTCCTCCTCTGGACTACGACAAGAGCCTCGGCCTCTCACCACACGTCGACAAATCAGTGTTAACGTTTTTGTACCAAAACGGAGTGCAAGGCCTCGAGGCTAAGGCTGCTGATGGCACATGGAAAGAGGTGGCGATTCCCAATGGAACCATGCTAGTCTTCCTTGGAGATGTGTTCGAGGTGAATACTTTTTCCTATTCCTTTATTTACATAAATGGAAATTAAAGACTAATGATGAAAAATATACTTTTTTGTATAACTAGTAGGATAGACGTGCTATGTACGTGCACAGACTTATAGAAATATTTATTTGTTACTTATGATCGTTTTCAAAGCTCCTCTTATATTAAAATTTACCTCTGGATTTTGCTTTCTAACGATACATTCGTATGAAAAAATGACCCATAAATTCGCAACTTCATAGATTAAAAGTGCTAAAAATACATCACCAAGAATTATTTGTATTAAAATTTTAGCCCTGGAAAATACCTCTCCTTCCTCCTACATTATGAATATGTACTCAATTAACTTTCTTTGATCCCTTTTTCATTATTTATTCAACAATTGGTTTTCTTCCTTTGGATATAATCATTAATATAATGATCATGATAATTATTTGTGCAATTCTGTAAATTCATTCCATCTAGCATGTTTTATGATTTGAAACAAGGTATAAAAGTAAATATTATTAACCACTTTTTCAAGCATGATTTGCCAAAATAATTTTAAAAAACACAATTCGATATCTTTTGTCGCAATTAAATATGTCAATCAGATCAAATTAAATCGTACTCTCTAAAAAAAATTACATATATAAATATGGCTATCAGATCCAAGAGGGACTCAGAACAAAAGATCGGAAAATTTTTACCTCATATCAGTGGTTATAATATCTAATGTCTCTTATCCATGTAAGTAGTTTTTATCTCATGAACAAGTCTTGTGCTTTTTAAAATTTGTACATTCCCATAAAAAATTACCGATAATTTTTCATCTTCGTACAAATGAACACCAAGAGTTTGAAATAACTTTTAATCTACCGTTAATCCTGGGATTAATTTCAATTTCAATTATGCTGGCCAGTTTATTTTTTGAAATTGAACTCACGTATGTGTATAAAATACAAAGGGACACCTTTCACAATAATTACATTAAGATGTGACTGTATTGCATGCATATAACCGGTGAGTAATTCCCACATTAGTCAAATAAATATTTAATGCTAACTCTAGTAATTTATAATTTTATTCAGGGTATATTAATTAATCTTTTGGTTTACTTAAATTGTACTTTTGATATTTGATCAAGGGTAATTATGAAAGTGAAAAAGCATAAAACATGAGTGGTTACTTTTTAGAGATAGGGATAGGGAGATATAAATTGTACTTTTTATGAAAAAGCATAAAAAAATAAAATTTCATATCCACTAAATTAATAATTGAGAATTAAAATTAGAAGAGATGAAAGGCCTATGAACCCATATGTTGGGGGTTAACAAAAGTTTACCTGATCAATGGCACAAAACACTAAAAATTAGATTAATGATGATAATTGTATTGATCAAACTAATATGAAACTGATACAAGAACAAGTGAATAACCGAAAATAATTTAAATACATAACAAAGTAAGATATATTGAATGTAATCGAATTGATTATGAACATCCTGTTTTGGGTCATAAAACATTAATGTTCCGAGTTAATAAAAAGGTCAAACACTTTCTGCTGTAGTGAACAAATAATTGAGATTAATGAGATCGGATGAAATATTACTGCAATGCATTATATACGAAGCGTCTATATGTGTGCTTTATATTACTCTCACAGGTTTGGAGCAATGGAAAATATAAAGGAATTGAGCACAGGGTGGTGATGAAGCCCGGGATCGAGAGGTATTCATACACATGCTTTATACTACCAAAGGATGAGGCAAAACTCGAGGTGCCACCCGAGCTCGTTGATGATGAGCACCCTTTACGTTACAAGCCCTTCGTATATGCAGATTACCTTCTTGCTATGGGAGCTTTCAGCCAAGGGATGACCACGCTCGAACATTATGCTGGACTTTGATTTATTTTTTCTGCTTCGAGTGAAAATTATGTCGAATTAAGTAAAAACTCTGGCCGATTAGCATTTATGCATGTCCAAGTTTGTTTGAGATTTTGTGCGAAATAAAATTTAAAAAGGCTCATGGCCTAGTTTCTAAAAGGTATGTTCAAGTGCAATTACATTTGAGTTAGTAGATTATGGTGTTGGTAATTATGTTGTCTTATCATTCTAAGTGAAAATAAGTATCAGAAGTTGTGGTTGTATTTTTTGGTGTACCCGCTGTAAAATTTTATTCAATTACGAAATTGGAATAATATCAAAAACATAAAATTAAAGCGTACCTTACTTAAGTACAGAAATTTCTCGGTAAAATTTGAAATTTGTTCGGATTTAATCTCAGATGCGACCAGAATTTAACATTTTCCCTTTAAATCTAATTTGTCCACCATTGCTTACTTCTGGCCTTCTTTGGCAATGGATTCCTAGGGTATAACGTCCGCTCTCTATATTTGAAATGACGTTACAATTCAAACGTCTCGACGAACCTTTCATGAAGCGATATTCTCTATTTTTATGTCTAATATGTAGAGTACAGCAGTGGGCAAAAAATAGCGTTTATTTTCTCTAATTCAAAATGTTTCAGATGAGAAAAATGGCATGCAGTGCCACTTATTTATATTTGTCAAAGTTGTCAAAAAGTTATCTGGAAAAGACAAAATTCATCATCCGAGGGGTGCAACTTGTAAGAGTTGCAATTGTTGGGGTAAAACTGGTAATAATGAAAAGATGCAACTCTAGGATTTTGGCGGGAAAAGTAGGTGAAATAATCAATTTGTTTTAAAATAAAACAGAGTTTCCCTTTAAATTGTGAATCGAGGCGACCTTTCATTGTGCATTGGCCTAAAGGGCTACCGCCGCCAATCGCCCATTTTGAGGCCAATTTAAATTCATACCGTTCATGGTTTTAGTAATGTAAAAATATCTTTTCGAAGCGTACACATTCGGCTTCGATTTCCAACCAAGAACTCCAAAAAATATTGAGTAGGGCCTATCAAATTCTTGCCTCAAAGATGGCTCCTCTCATAAGTTGAAAAACCCGTAAACACATGGGTTTTACATGGTTCTAAAAGCCATGAACCCAAAAAACCCCACATGAATGAAATTTCCAAAATGCAACATGCAACCTAAATACAATCAAGAGTATCACGGAAATTTGCTGCATCGGAAAAGGTTGCTTTCGTTTTGAACCTTCCGTAGTGAAGTACTATCAGATATACTTATCAACCAGTGGACGTGATGCCCTGAACCATTTGGCATTTTGTGTATACCAAGACAATAATATTCACATATCACCTTCCTTACACCACTATTTGGTTCTTTTGTTGTGTCCGTTTTGGCCCTGGACACCCTCGGTAGTTTCTTTGATTGCTTTAGAGAGAAAATTTGCCCTTAAACTCTTTCTCATAGAAGCAACCCCTTCACACTTGATATAAGTGATCCCTTATTAAGAGATCCTGTTATACCCCACTCAAAATCGATATATAAGGATCATTAAAAGCTTATGCTTTGCCTTAACAAGGTATAGGTCTATAACTTATTTACCATCGGAATGGTTTGGGACTCAATTTCCTGTGTGTTTTGGTCGATCCCCCCACAATTTGGTTGTCCCGTTAAACCTGCAAATTGGGGTTTCCAATTCAGGTTGGGTTGCCATCATGGCGGGTAAACATTTTAATGGACTTCAGCCCCATTCCCCTCGATGAAATCTCAACTTGATCTCTTGTCAAGCCTTTAGTTAATGGATCCATAAGATTATTGCTCGATTTTACATAATCGATGAATATCATACTATTTGCTATCATTTCTTTTATGGATCTTTGTCGTCGATTCACATGTCACGACTTCTCATTATACAAGTGGCTTTGTGCCCTTCCAACAGCGGACTGACTATCATAATATATACTAATTGGAGGAACTACTTTTGACCACATTGGAATATCTTCAAGGAAATTACGAAGCCAGTCTGCTTTTTCGACTGCTAGATCTAATACTATAAACTTAGCCTCCATAGTGGATCACATTTTGCACGTTTGTTTTGAGAATTTCCATGATTTAGTTGCATCTCCAATTACAAATATGTATCCACTTGTTGACTTTGTGTTATTAGAGTCCGAAATCTAGTTCGCATCCGTGCACCCTTCAAGTACTACTGGATATCTCATGTAGTACAAACAATAATCAATAATGTACCTTAGATATCTAAGGACTCTTACTATTGCTCTCCAATGTTCCGCAATGGGATTACTCATATACCTACTCATTCTACTTACCGAGTTGGCAATATCCGGTCGAGTGCAGTTTATGAGATAAATTAAACTGTCGATGATTTGGGAATACTCAAATTGTCGCACATCTTCACCATCATTCTTCTTAAATTGAGGTAGTATTTCGATCGGTGTCCTATTTTTACCCTTCATGTAGACGCACTCATTAATACAAAACCCATTTGAAAGTATTACATGATCAAACTTTTCGTGCTACTATTTTGGTACTTGTTTTAGTCCATAAAAGGACTTAAAAAGTTTACACACCTTATTATCTTTGCCTGGAACCACAAACCCTTCGGGTTGTTCCATGTAAATTTCTTCCTCCAGGTCGCTATTTAAGAAAATCGTCTTTACATCCATTTGATGTATATTAAGGTTATACAATGCCGCAAAGCAATGATCAATCGATAGACGTTTTCTTAGAAACCAGAGAATAGGTGTCAAAATAATCAACCCCTTTTGTTTGCATATAGTCTTTTACTACAAGTCTCACTTTGTATTTGTCGATTGAACCATCCGCTTTTATCTTCTTATTGAAGATCTACTTGTGATCTTAAGGTTTTCACCTCGGTGGCAGATCAAATAGTTTCGAAGTATTGTTCTACAATATTAACTCTATTTCGCTATTTATAGATTCTTTCCAGAAAGGTTAGTTCCCTAGTATGGTTCTGCAATATTGACTCTATTTCGCTATTTGTAACTTCTTTTACAGAAAGTGCTTCTCAACTTTATATTGCTCCCTTGAATGTTATTGGGTCCTTTTCTAACAAATATGTTAGAAAATCTGAGTCAAAGAAGGTTTCTTTCCTTGCCCTCTTACTACGTTTGGCTTCTTCATCTTCTTCTTGAGATTCACTTACCCCCACATTGTCCCCATAAGATTGATCACTTACTGACTGCTCTTAAAACGTGTAGATAATAATACCCAATAAGTGCACTTGGGAACGGTTTTGTTTTACCGGTAAAGTATCGGATTTATCGATCTCAGGTACCCCTCCTAAGAAATCTCTAACACACAATTTATTCTCAAAGATTTAATCGGTTTATTTATATTACTTCATACTTCTAATTTTTCTTCGCTTTTTGTTGAGTTGAGTTGAGAAAACTAAACTAACAGTAAAATATCAAAAATAAAATAGCAGTTTTAATTAAGATAATTCCTAAACGGGGAATCAAATGAATTAACTTCTTCTCCCTAATTATCCTAATTAATGAGTTCTAAAATATTGTTAATCTAGAAATTTGTTGATGTATATAATCTAGTTTACTTCAACCTAGTATGTCATCGGGTGATTGTTAGACATCATAACTACGCCTATATGATTTCTAAGATACTCAATGTCACGCCCCAAAATCCATGACCTCGGGACGTGATCCTGTAAACAGTAATAATGATAATAACGATAACTACATCTACCCATCACCTCATGATACATCAACAACAACAACATCTCCCTGCCATAATAATAAATGAAAAGGCCAAATAATAATGATACATCATCTGATACCAAAATAAAATATCAAATACAACGCCTCTTGCCAACACATGGCCAAAAATAATGAT
>MKEJ01007891.1:0-11638 GCA_001753735.1 Embelia ribes | reverse complement strand
ATAAAGATACATCAGTTCATGGGAATTTGGATGGACTTTTTCTTAATGTCAATTTATCTTCTTATGAACGATTAATAGATTGGGAAGTACCACCTGTTTATGATGAGTATGCAGAAGGTGGTGTTTTAATTGTCAAGGACAAGCAACAACCACTTGAGCTTTGTGAAGAATTGAATGAAGTATCATCCACAAATTTTCCGGAAGCCTCTAATCAATGTTACAGAGCTGAAGTTAAATTCAAAGAACCCAAGACATTTGAAATATTTTCAGTAAAGCCTATAACCAATTACAAAGATCCATTACTATTAGAATATCCAGAAAAATGCATAATTAAGCAATCTATTAGCTTTATGCTTTGCTTAAGCGGAGGAGATAAAGATGGCAGACCTTTGTCATTACCAAGAAAAGCACACGAAACCATATTTCGTTTGTTAGTCCTACCTATGGTGAATCTGTTATCAAATAATGGAAGAGAAGCTTGGAGTTGGTTATCAAGAATAATGTTTAAATTTAAGAAAAGGGTGAAAGAAGAGATATTTAACTCCAGGACGAGCTCTTCGCAACCTGGGTAGATTAGCTTCCAGCAGCTTATTTTGATCAATTAAAAGAAATAGTAATTTGGATTCTGGTTTTTCTCCCGGAATTAATTCTGTTTGTGCATAATCATACACTACTCTACATCACTTTGTTTGCTTCCATATAGTGATCGAAATTCTTGTATTGAAGCTGGATTTGTTGTTATTGTTGTTGGTGTAGCTAGTTCAAACAATAATAAATGAATAAAAGAATCAAGTCGTCGGGTCATTGTTACGTTTTTAGTGGAATTGTACTGAACTCGAGACTATTTATGTCAATAATGTTGAGCTGAAAATTCCCAAAAAAAGAAATATGCGTACTAACATTTAAGTGTGAAAGATTATATCCGTACAATTCTTACTGGCCATTTCTTCTAGAATGAGTTATACTATTAAAGCTTTTGACATTGAAAACTGGGATGCTCTTCTTGTTAACATTTTGATCATGCCGTAATTATAAGTATATAATACTATTCTAAGAAGATTCTGTGGCTATTAAAAAAATTCTTATCACTGTTACGATAAGGACATCCCTGCTCAATCACCAAAGTGTATTGGTGCTCAGTCGATTAATTTCTCTGTCTTCCTTATTTTAGCAATTCCAAAAAATTTTGTGTGTCACCCCTGTTGTAGCTTTGAGATGCAGATTCATTTCTCTTTTAGCACGTTAGCATAAAGTTACTGGCTTAGCTCAGGCAGTGAGACTAGAAATATATATCAGTCATTTTATAGCTAATTAAACTACACATGATAACAGATCTGTGTTTCTTCCATTCAATTTAAGTATGGATTTGTGAGAGTTGTACCACGCTGATGCCCACTTTTTTGTGAAATACTCTGATTTTATTTTCCTTTTTGATCAGGTGCATGATTTGAGAAAAATGATAGCTGAAAATGCTAGTTTACCTATTGAAAACATGAGGCTTATTCTGCGGGGAAAAGTCTTAGCAGACAACGAGAATGGTATAGAAGCATCCATTCAGCTTAATGATGGAGGTATAAATGTGCACCGATTTTAAGTAAACTGCAACTCCAGCCCCGAGAATTCTGACATTGTATTTGTAGGCAACTGGAAACTCATTGAAAAGCCGAACATGTTTTATTTTGTGAAAGAACTTATTGTAAATGTTCCCTACTTATTTTGTGAGAACTCATAACTTCAAACCTGACCAAACGACCCCACTTTTTTTAGACAGGTTATGTAATTACACATTCTGATTGTTGTTGGCACTGTTTCCCCTCTTTTCAAAGACCTTGCCAAATACTGATTTGTGACTCGTCTCTTTTGTTTTGGGTTTAATATGACCAGGATGGGAGGGTCTATTATATGTTCTTTCGAGACTTGCTAATTTGTTTCTTTTCCTTTCTTTAGATTCCTTGATTGTAGCTGTGAAACCAAAACCTCCAGTTAAATATGTTCGAGACGGATTGGATGAAGAAGACGATGAAGAAGATCTGGTTAGAAGTTAAGATGTTTAAAGCAATTTGCCAAACTGGTCTTTCTTTGCTTCTCATGTTTAAAGATATTCTAATTTTTTACTTCCTTTGTGAAGTAAAGAAGTTTCAGGTTTCCCAGTTGAAAAGGGGGTGGCAGAGAACATTATTCTCCTTTTTACGCCATAAACTAAGAATCCCAGGTAATCAATAGTGCTGATAATTATAAGATTTCCTTTTCTGTTAGTGTTTACTTACTTTTTTCCATGCATATACGGAATGGATACCCTCTTACTCCTGCTTCTTGTTGTGGATAGAGATGCTCTTGGTTGCAATCTTCTCCATCACTTTGAAAGTGTGGGCCATTGTCACTTTGTGGTTCACATTAGCACCTGTTGCTCATAAGTGGGAATTGGGACCTCTTTATGTAAGTCCCTTTCACCCTTCAACTTTTACTTAACCAGCATGGCGACATATAATATCTGATACATATTTGGTTTGTTTTGGGGTCATATAGTCATAAAGGATGTAAATGGTTCATTTTTCTTCGATCTTTCATCGGTAGGGCTTGTTGTATCTTACTTTTTGAAGTGGATGGAAAAGTTACTTGTGACTAGCTTATTTGCATTTGGTAAAAAGTGAAACAAGTTTACTTGTTGAGATTAAATGAGGTTAAAGTTGTAAAAAGTGAAACAAGTTTTCTTGTATTATTACTACTACTACTACTACCACCACTACTACTACTACTACTACAAAAGTGAAACAAGTTTACTTGTATAATAATAATAATAATAATACAACCACACTTACATATACCTTAAACACAAGTTGCAGCTGTAGATCCTTAATTTTTTCGTTGTATGGCTGAACAGTAAGAAGATTTTTTATCTGCAGTATATCTGTCCCTTGGGACCCTTGCGTTTGGTGTAAGTATATTTCTCGAACTGTATGAGAAGCCTGAATAATCATTTGATTGTGATACACTGCTGCAATATAGAATTGGATGGTGATTTACATATATGCAAAGTGTGTCGGTGAATTTGTAAAGCGTTCTCATTGTCTGCCTGATTCAGATACTTGCCACAGGATTCGCTATCATTTTCTTTAACCTTGGGAAGCGCCAGCAAGGAGATGTCAGGTAAATATTTGAAGAAAAAAAAATTTGAAAAAGTATTTGCATAATTGAGAATTGGAGCAATTTCTTAGTTCCTTTTCTTTTGTTATGAATATTTGCAGTGCATATTCGATATTCAACGAGGACTTTCGAGAGCTTCCTGGGACACTGAATGCAGATCGCCTGGACAGAGATATTCGAGCAGGGCAATTTTGAGACTGGAAGTTCAGACTGGAATTGTCGTATACTCTCTAATGAATAATGATGTATTTAATGTGGTGATCGACAGCAGCCCAGGAAACATATGAAGGCAGTTATGAAGTTAAAAATATTTTTCTCTCGTCTTTCCTCATGTTATTTAATCCTTTATTCTTTTGTTCTTTCTGCATAGCATTACTCCATCCCCAAATCCGAAAGGGGATAAACCGTACACGGGTGGTGGTTATTCCAATTGGTTTAGAAGGGATAAGAAGATTAGTTTGGGAAGCAAATCGAGTATATAGTTTTCAAAATAGACAAGTCTGCATGAAAATTATAATGATATATCTATTGAGTATATAGTTATCAAAATCGAGTATATAGTTCCGGTTTCTAATTTTCTTTGGAATCAGACATTTTACTGGTAATAACTAAGAAGAGGGACTAGAACATCATGATTTGTATGTTTTCTAAATGGTCTGGAAGTATAGAAGAAAGTTATGTTTAGCAAAAAAGGGGTATGTATGGATTATGGAGATAAAAAAAATGGCAATTCTGTACAAAAGTAGTACCGACGAAAGTGCGCTTTCATTTTCTAGTTTTCTTCCAATAAAAACGTTGAGAACAAAAAAAAAATTGGGGTTATAAGATCCACCGAAGTGGGAAGCCTTAACCGGATGTGTACAACAGGTAAGCTCGAAAGCTATTCCCATCCCTGTCGGGGGAGATGCCAACCATCTCTCCTTCTAACAAACACACACCCATTTCATGTGCTTAACATTTATGTACTAGTGTAAGTTTTGTTATATCATCGATGTGGGATTTATTTGAATTGTTTGTCACTTGGTTTTATCATTTATGTTGTCTATTCTTAATGGACCTGGTGCTGAATTTCAATTCGGATTAGGAAGGCTAATGCAAATAAATATGCTTTGTTAAAAGTTCATATTTACAGGGTCATTGAATTACGACTAAGTTTAATACGATTTTCCGTTAAAAGTACACCATACAAAAACATTATGAAATTTGTAAAAAAAAAAAATATTTTCTTATTTAAAATAATTTTATGTTGAAAACGGGAAAATTTGATATTTTAATTATAATGTACAATAAGGGATGTGTGAAAAGGATGCATATTTTTCATTAAGTTTTATATAATTCGGATTTTTTTTTCTAATTATACAGAGTATTAAGCCACAAAAATTTACTGTATAAACGTATTATTAGACAAATAAGTTTGAAGAGTAGCGTAGTTAGCAGCCAGTCACAACTAACAAACGGAGATATTTTGGTAATTTTGAACTGTCCTCTGTACTTATTCTTTTAGTTTTTGTAGTTTGATCAATATATTAACACCAATGTTGGTACAAAAGTATGTAACATCCAATAATTAAGGAGAATAATATGATGTATTTATCTTAAGAGTCATCATTCAAATTGATTTCGCAGTACGTTAGTTAACCTAGAACAATACCGAGAAAGGTTTTTTCTTTGACAAAATTTGCATTGTCATAAATGTTGTCAAGATCGAAATTGACTTGAAATCAACTATTTTTTGTACAAAATGAAATGAACTTTTCATAATATTGCAGTATGTTGATATAGAAACTCATTAATTTTACATTTCAGGAAAGAAAAAAAAAAGGAAAATATTTAAATAACCTCTCTAACTAAAAATAAAGATGATATATATTAAGGTTTTTTTAAGCATCAAATGGGTCCTTAGCTCAGTGGTAGAGCATTCGACTGCAGATCGAGAGGTCACCGGTTCGAACCCGGTAGGGCCCTAATTTTGTTTTGTTTATATAATGTATATCCTTTTTAATAGCTATATGTTCACAAGTGTTAAGCACAAGTGTTAATAGCTATGTTCACAAGTGGTAGAACGTCAGGTGCGAAACAGAGAGGTCCCCGATTCGACCTGATCCGGGTGTACTATTCCGTCAGCACATTGCAAGGTCACCGGTTCGATTCCGGTAGGACCCATCATCACTTTTTATTTTTATTAATATTTATAATTGAAGGACTTCACTTTTTAAAATCCTATTTTTCCCTTCTATTTTTTTCTTAATATAAATTGAAGGATTTCATTTATTATAATTTTGTTTCGTTGACACTGTCCTTCTCCAAATTTGTTTTCGCTTGGTACATAAATAATTGACACATTTTGTTTTTTTTTTTTAATTTCCAAAAGAATTTTAACATTTTTTAGAGTTCAATTAATGTACAATTAAATAAATTACCATTTGTACCCTTTATAATTATTAGAAATAAATATAATAAGAAGAATAAACGGATAAAATATTTGATGTGCTCTTGTGGTTTGGAAATATTGCATAAAAACCCGTTATGGTTTATTTATTGTTTAGAATCCCTTTATAATTTTAGATTACCTACGTAAAAACCTTATTCCGTCATTAATTAATGGAGAGTGATGCACACTTGATTAAGTGTGAGTTAGAACCCTTCTTTTTGGCATTGCATATCATAAAATTTGAGGATGGGCAAGAAAAAATAAAGGTATTTCATAAGGAGTTGTTTTTGGTATTACATAAAAAAGATTAACACCATAAGTAGTCACACGTTTTGAGGAGAGTGAGCGGATAATAAAAAATCATAAGAGGGTTTTATGCAAAAAAATAAACCACAAGGGGGTTTTGTGTAGATTTTTCAAACCACGGATAGGTATTATGTTGATATCCTGTAATTATTGCAATATTGTATGTCCTAAAATAGTTTAGAAATGTGACCAATTATTTATAAACTAATAAAGTAATTCATACATTAATTTCAAATAATAGAAAAGACAATTGGGTATTTATCAAAAAATGAAGCAGATAAGCTAAAATTCGCCATAGATAACGTGGGTTAAACGAATCGGGGTGACAGACGAGGGGGCAAAGTGAATTAAACTTGTGCATAAGATGGAGTAGCTTTCTTTTTGCTGAAAATCAAAGAGAATTGAACTCGGTATTAGAGCGAGAGTTATGAGAGATAACGTTGAAGAGTATTGAAAAGAAAAAGAATAGTAAGTAACAGAGACTAAATGAAGCTGTCCTTTTTTTCACAATTCCAATAATAAACTCATAGACCATAGTTAAACTCCACTTTTAAATCACAAAAAGAAAAAAACAAAGAAGATAAATAATTTTTCTCTCTCTTCATTCCTCATTCTCTTTCCTGATTCATTGTAGCATCACCATTATTTTCATTTTTAATTTTCAATTGATAAAATTTGATATCACAATCCAATTGCACATGTATGACGTTAGATAGATTATGCAATATAACACACAAGGACTAAACAAATGCCTTCTTAATACTGCAGTGGCCGTATGGACATTTTGTCCCCTAAACATAATTCTATTTTTTTATTTCAGAAAACACATAATCTAGAAACCCATAGAAGAAGGGTGAATGGTCTCAACATTTTTTTTTAGTAAAATGGTCCCTGTAGCATCCATTGTAATTATTACATGTTCCAAGTTTAGGAAAGTGATATATTCGATTCCAAGTTTAAAAAATAAAAAATAAAATTTGGTATATCCTAAAATTTTTTCTCACACTCAGAATTTTAAGTGCTTGAAGCTAGATAAAATCAACAAAATGATTGTAAAATACTAACTTATCCTTGTACAGTTCACATCGTTATCACTTTATTTGAGTTTATTGGTATTTACACAAACACAATAGGGGGTGAATTGTGTAATTTTAAAAACTTAATAAAATGATAAAGTATTTTGAAATCCAAATTTTAACAAGTATGAAAATCAATAAGTTTAAATCAATTGCTAAATAAATTAGACAACAACAAAGTTAAATTAATCTAATAAATTATATAATCAAGAGTTTAGAGATAAAAAAGTGCAAACTTAGTTTTTATAGTGGTTCGACCAACTTTCATTCACGATCCCTATGGCTACTCTTTAAAGTCAAACCGCTTGAGGTTCTGTTATCACCAACGAAACAATTACACAATTCCAATTAGCTTTCCGAGAGTTAATCAATCCACTTGAAACAATCCATCAAATCTTAGAGTATACCGTCATAATGATTCACACAATGATTTGCAAATAATCACAAGCACGCTCACAAAGAGTAACAAAGTTTGAAGATGAATGATTATAAACTTTCTATCATCTCTCAAAGATATATGATTACAAAAATTAAGAACATTTTGGAGAGGTTTAGCACACTATAATGATGTAAAAATTAAGCTTGATATAGCTTGATTATGACTTCAATTGTTTATGAAGTGAAAGTGAGTTTTGAGCTTTTTATCTCTTAATTATGATTGATTTTGATGATTAGAGGATGAATCCTTATTGAATTGTTGATGAAAACCTTCAATTGATTCTCTATTTATAAGCCTAGATGATCAACTAACCATTTATACCTGTTGAAAATATGACCGTTATGCTTGAAATGCAGTATGTACCGGTACTTAGAATTACTGTACCACTACACAGGCCTCAAATTGTTTGCAAGTAGCTCTGGAAGCTGTAACTAACGCTATGTGTACCATTATACACATATTGTGTACTGTTACACAAACTTTTGATCCATTTTTGCTTCGAATTTGATATTGGTCAAAACATAAAAATTATAAATATTTGAATTACCTTTTTAGGAGGTAAAGTAGGTTGTTATTGGACTTATGAGTTAGGAGATATGCCAATTTTACGAAACAATATCGATTTTGAACACATAGACTGTTTCCCTTCATTCCTCTTTCACTTTAAAATGAATCTTTACAAAATCATGAAAATTGTAAATACTTTAATTATATTTCTAGACAAGTTTTGTAATCATCCGTTGGGTTTATAAGTTATAAGATATGGTTATTTTACCAAATAGTTTTGATTGAAACATGCCGTTTAGGCTTTTACTTTTTCACGATTTGTTTGTCTTTTAAGTTGTGTTATGTTTTGAGTTTGTAATTGACTTTGCACATTCACACAAACTTAATCAAACATAGTCTCCTAATGAATATAAAATAAACTTTGTTTTCTTACTCATACGTCACTATCAAAATATATTTATTCAAAATTTGGGTCAAACAAATTTGTATGGTTTAAAATCACTTTGCATTCATAATAAAAACAAATTCCGTCACTTGACAATTACTATTTTAATTGAGACTTGGGGATCAAATATATTTTTTCGTGAAACCATATGTACCGTCTTTGTAGTTAACCTCTAGAAGTTTACAAGTTTGTTTTGTTGTATCTTAAATAAAAAATTATGTTTAAAATTGGATAATATATGATTTTTTAGCTTATAAGTTAATCATATATGTTATTTTGACCTAAAAAGCCTCAAAATTTTAAAACTAGATAAAAATAAAATGACTTATTATACTTTGAGGATAGCAAAATTAGAAGAAGGATGTTTGACACTGTGTAAGGATGTGTCGATATTTTTAGATACAAAACAAAATTTTGAAATAAAAAAATTCAGAAATAATTTTATAATTTTATTTTTGTAATTGAAAAGCTCTTCATCAGCCGAACAAAATTACTCTCTATACAAGAATTATTTTTCTTATAAAATACAATAATTTTTATATTTTGAGGACACAATATTACAAATTTAAAACAATACATTATTACTATTTTTAATTAAAATTAATTATAATAAATTATTATTATTATCTTATAATAATTTTACCCTTAAAATATAGTAATTGAATGTAAAAAGCTTACAATTGCCTATAAAGAAAATTTCTGTTTGAGATCAAATCCCACCCGAACACGTGTTAGTCACCCTTCAATTAGCTTAGTAACCGGCGGGAAAACGCGAGAAGATCAGCAGGTTATGGCGGGAACAAATCAGACTTTATATTGACGGGAAATTCATATATAAACACGTATATATATATATATATATATACATACGCACACCCACACTCGCACATACAAATAGGCTCTCTAACTGAGAGATGGGGAAGAGGAAGAGAGCTAGGGCTACGAAGGACGGAGAAGATCAAAGCGAGTTTGACCAATCTCCATCTTCTTCTTCTTCAATGGAGAATAAGAGCTTGTACGAGGTGAGCTATCCGATTAACCTCATTGATTCTATTCTTATTTATTTTTCTTTTTATATATAGAATTTTAAATTATCAAACCTATATGTTAGGGTTTCTCATTTTGAGATCAAGAAAAGGAATTTACTGTATATTTCTTGTGGGGATATTAGATTTCTTTTGCCACGATAGTGCTACATGTGCTCAAAGCTGTGTTAAGAGAGTGGTTTTGGGGGAGATGAAATTTATGAATATGTGGATTATGATGATTTAGCTTAAGGTGATTTGTGCATATAAAAGGGAGACTTGCTAGTGCACCCATTAGAAAGTGTGGGAATCTTGAGAGGAGAACAGTGAGGAAAGGTTGAAGTAGACCTATTACTATTTGGATGAAGTGATACAGAAGAACAAACGTATTACATGGGCGAGCAAGTTACTTTAGATGGGAATAGGTTGGTGTTTAAAGAATTTCACATTAATAACCCAACATGATATCTTATTTTTGTTCCATTTAGCCAACCTCAATTTATTGGGATTTCAAGGCTTCGATGGTGATGAACGTGCTTTTTTTTTTTTTTTGCTACGTGTAGTATGTTTGTGATTAAGTAATTAATCTAATAATTAATCTAATAAGTATGGAGAAAAGCTCGACTGAAATACGTAAAAACCTTGTTTGTAGTTGTGGCCCTCCCAATTCCTGTTATTGTGCCATGTAGTTGGTCCTTAATTGATTGAATCCATGTTGGTGGTATCCAATGTGCGGTTTAATTAGGGTAAGGGAAATGATTCTCGCAATTACAATGTGGCCAAATTGTACAAATAGCCATGTGGAAAGATCCGCTGGTTGATCCTATTTTCAAGTAGAAGATAATGCATAGGATGCAGGTGTTTGTACAGTCTTTATACGTAATTTTATGCACATATATTGTTACTCTGGTATTTGCATAAATCTGATCATTAGAACAGATTTACTTGATTTATTTTAATATAAGAAAAAAAATCGCGTTAATATATCATACTCTCAATTTCCTTATCTTTAAGGGGCCCTTCTCTCTCCATAGAGAAACATGGAGACACATACAAATGAAATAGTAACTATGCTACGGTGGTTGGAGTTTGGAGTCCTTTGCTTGTTAATGACACTCTTACACTCCTTCCATTTTCATTTCCATTTTCAAGCGGATCTTGGAGATTAAGAGGCACTAATGGGGGTGCCCGAGCAAAAATGTTAACAAGTGGATAATAACATCAGGACAGAAATTCAGTTGATGAATGGATGAACAGATAAATCAACGATATGTACCAACAGAATCAGACCAAGGTGCATTATGGCAAGAAATGTTTAATGTCCATGGCCAGAGAGAGAGATAGGGATGCTAATATTGCAGTACTAATAGCTAAATCGAGAGATTACATGATAAATATTGCATCAAATCGAGGTGGTCTGTTGTGATTTTCATTGGCCAGATCACATTCTTTTAGCCTTTTGTTGTTCCTGTTTCCACTTTTGTTCACTCCCCATCCCTGTTTATTAAACTTGAAGTGAAGCCAGACTGCGATAATATTCTAAAAGTTTAGTCAATCATTTGTAGGTACTTGGTGTGGAGAAGACAGCATCTCAACAGGAAATAAAAAAAGCCTATCATAAGATGGCATTGCGATTGCATCCTGATAAGAATCCTGGTGACGAGGTTAAAACTTTTTCCCCTGGGGATTGTTTAATTCTCTACGTAAACGTTCGATTTCTGTTCCCAGTATTGCAGTACTTGAAAGATTATTTTTCCTTTTCTTTTTCAGGAGGCAAAAGAGAAGTTTCAGCAGTTGCAGAAGGTGATATCGATTCTTGGTGACGAGGAGAAAAGGTCTCTTTATGACCAAACTGGTTGTGTTGATGATGAGGTTTGTAGTTACCACGTCATTCTGCACACTGAATGTGTTGTTGAAGTGTTTTGGCATCAGAGTACTCATTGGATCCGAATACTTGTCAGTCCTGCAAATTAAGAGAAATCTCCACATTCACATTTTTTTTGCTAATATGCCTAAAAAAGCCTGATTGCTGGAAAGTGTTGTTTATATGCCAAGATCACACTTGTTTGGATTATCTAATTATTATGTTATTTTATGAACTAGAAACTTTTAAGCAGCTCACAGTTCTTTCTTTTCCAACTTGTAGGACCTTGCAGGAGATGTGGTTAACAATTTAAGGGATTTTTTCCGGGCTATGTACAAAAGGGTAATTTTTTTCCTCTGTGTATCTTTTATGAAGGTGATACGTTAATTACATTTATATAT
>MKEJ01007887.1:0-31434 GCA_001753735.1 Embelia ribes | reverse complement strand
GGTCAGGGTCAGGGTTAGAGTCAGAGGTCCGAGTTCATGGCTCAGGTTGGGCGCACATATGTAGTTTGAACTAAGTATTTAATTTTTTTAATTAAATACTTTTGAAAAATTACTGAAAAGACCTAGAAGTTTCAAAACCTGACAAATAAATTCAGAGCTTCTAAAAGACCCTGCACTCAACCACTGCTGGTGAGTGGTTTGGAGTTTACTCAATAACTGCTGGTGACTAGATTCAATTATATTCAACCACTGGACCTATGATGGTGATATTATTGCTGAAACACCCAATTTTCATGGCTATAAAAGAGGCTAGTTTTTAGCCATTTTAAAACACACAACAAAATACATAGCACTTACAACAATACATTCACTCACAATATATAGGGAAATAGAGTATTGCACCATCAAAGACTCGATAAAACGTCTCGATTGCAGCTTCCTTCTAGTTGTGAGAGCAGATGTTGTACTTTTGGAACTCATTGTCGGTACAAGCCAGAAGTAAATTGATGGCAGGTAAGTTTAAGGGGACACGGTCATACTGTGGTCTCGTCTGGTATCATTAGTATATAGAATTCAATAATATATTTCATTTGATTTACTTTGTATTTCACCTTTTATTTCAGTAATTGTATACAAAATATTCTATAATTTTTGTTAAGCAATTATTATAGCCAACACGCACAAGTCGCAATGGAGGCGTGCAAGTTCCTTCATTGCCGCCTCCATTGTGAGGTCTGGTGTGGGGAGAGTATGATATACGCAAAGGATATATAAATATAAAATTTAAAAGAGTGTTGATACTACACTAAAAATTATTTAACTTTGAAACAACAAAGAAAGAAGTTTACACAAAAAACTTTGATACTACAAGATTATTGAGAGGGGGGGAGGGGAGGGGGGGAACTGTTAGGTCAATTCCCCTTCAAGAGAGGCTATTTCCAGGTATACTTTGGTGAACCGAAAGATGCAAGGGAGTGGCCATGTGATATTGGAAATTTTAATAAAATTTATATATAAAATCGAAAATTTTTTAGAAGGCCCCATAGAAAAAAAAAATAGTGCTTCTATATCTAACACAGGGTTCAGCTCCCCCTACCATAGAATTTTGGGTCTGCTAAAGCAAATGCATAACCCGGGGTCAAAATGGAGGTGTGCAAAGACATAAATCATAAAAATATCAGGCAATGATTTTAAATACCATCAATATTATTTTTAGGATAGACTTAAAATTAATATGTTGGGAGAATTATTACAAATGTTTTGTCAATGCTTGTCTTTTCATTAGTGTAGGTCAAAATGAAGTGGTATGCCAAGCACATCTGGGCTGTTGATTTTTGAATCAACGGTTGAGATTAAATGTATTGGTTTCACACAAAATTTAAATTTTAAAAAAATCTATCTAATCTCAACTTTTGACTTTAAAATAACTAGTCCTTATGCAATAGGTTGAGCCTACCTAGCAGTGGTGCTAGGTAGGCCCCCTTGATCCGTGTAGGCCCAGCTTGGTTATCTGTTTCTAGGTTTCAAAAGTTCAAAGTCTCATCTTTTATGTGTCCTAAGGCCTTGTTTGATGCTTCTACTTTTATCATTGAAAATTGTAACATGTGCTGTTTGGTAAATCATAAAGTACATGCTTTTTAAACTCAAGTTTTATATTTTAAAGGTGCTTTTAGAAGCAACTTGAGAAGTGCTTTGAAAAGCTACTTATGATTTTTTTTTTATCATTAATTACTCAAATAACCTTAATTATATTTGCTACATTCCCAAGACAAAACCTAATTTTGTACGCAACTCAATTTACCAAATATCACACTACTTGTCAAAACAACTTTTAGAATTTATTTACCGAACATTAGAACTATACATGCTTTTAAAATCAATTTTAAAAAACTATTTTGAGAAGCGGAATTTGACAAGCAGTAGCAATACCGAATTAGGCCTAAGTTACAATCGTCAGGCTTGTTTGGTGTCAATTTTTAGAATTTAGCCTTCAAAAGCTAATTTTTTCTCAAAAGTAATTCGAAATAACTTTTTCATTTCTAGTTTTCCGTTTTCATAATTTAATTGGAAAATAAAGATAAATTCAAATTTCAAATTTTGATGTACTTTATTTCTCGCTTTTAATTTTTATTTTTACTTAATTTTTTATATCTCAAAAACAAAAGAATTATCTTTCTTAGAAGTTAATTTTTTTCATCATCTTCTTTATTTAAAATTTGATATTGAAAATTAAAACAATTCTTAGATATCCTTTTACTTTCTTGAATGGAAATGTAATCAAAGGTCCTAAAAAATTTAGTTAAGAGAAAAATAAATAACTAATTTAATATGAAACAAATGGGGTGTAATGAGGGTGTTTCTTCCTATTCACTTCTCCTGATGGGCCGGAACTAGACAGTGTTAAAGATTCGTGGTGGGAGAAGAGGAGTTGTGGTGAGTTGAATCTTCACACATAGTTGCTTAATAATTTGTGATGCTTCAACTTAATATTGCCAATATTTTTAAAATTATCATATTTACTAAATTGTTTTTCTTTATTATTATATATGAAATAAGAATATCAAAAAATCATATTGCTCAAAATAGTCGGTATTACAAGTTTTGAATTTTTTAACTAAAAACACATTCATTTTTTCATAGTTTAAAAAACAGCTTCATAGAGAGACTGACTCCAAATAGGTTTAGGCATACTAAAACTTAGCTATAACAGTACTATGAATGCAGAATACCAGTTTTCAAAATCTGAAAATTGATCAACTGGCCAAAGAGGGCCTTAATTTCTTCGTGTAACAATATTTTTTAACCTATAAACTGATATAATATATGTTTTGTATATTGTGCTTGCTTTTGTTTTTGAAATTAATTTTAGGTTTTCTTTTCATTTGTTTAGCTTTATTTGTTCTGCGAAACTTTACTAACGTGGCTCTGGAATAATTTGTTGTGAATTATAGCATCTTTTTTGTGGCCTTGGGTCTTTGTAAGCATAAGCATCTATGTTCTGTATCTTATGCCTGTTGAGAACTTTCAGAATTAGTTATTTGAAACTTGTGGGAAAGGGTAAAGCGTTCCTTTCTAAGGTTCCTTTCAATGTTTGTTTTTCTTCTTATTGCTTTATTTCTGTATTTTGTGATAGTTCAGACTTCAGATATGTTGAGATGGAATAATAAGTTGCAAAATTATCTAACCTTATTTGTGGGTTTGCTGCCGAGGAGTCATAGTTCATGGGTAGGGTTTTAAGTGTTTTGAGATGATAGTACTGCTTTAAATAGGTGAAGATCGTTTCACTGACTTGTTGCTTTATGTTCTGTGTGTTTGTTAATAGTTTTTACAATGTGGAATTATAATAGAGCAGAGCCAAAAGGAGCTTGAAATAAACTGAAGAGGGTAAAAGGGCTCCCTATTATGTGTTTCGTAATTGCTTAGTCTTTGTTTGTGCAATTATCTTAATGGTTTGGTGAGGATTATATGAGAATGTACTGAAGCCACTTATGAGTCTTGACACAGACATAACAATAAGGAGTTGATCTTGTTTTACGTTCTTGATAAATTGCTCCAAGAGACATTTTCTCTATTAAATTAGGACTAGTATTAGATTCAAAAGTTCATTGTCTTGCTATTTAAGTTGATCATTTCCTAGTTTTGGTGTCTCAAATTCAGAATTCTTCTGCCATGTATCTGACTTCAGAAACATTGCTCTTGAGTTATTTATTCAGGCCTTGTGAGAACCTGGGAATAGGAAAATATGCGAGGAGTTTACAGTCAAAGATACAAGATTAAGTGCAAGTAACTTATTGCAGAGGCTGATGTTTTGATTTTAAAGTGGTTTCTTAAAATCTGTGGATCCATCAGATTGAGTTTTGATAGCTGGGTTAGATCTAATTTAATGTAGTATTACAATTTTTATTGTCACAGAGCTTAATCCTGTACTGGAGATACCCGCACAGTTTTAGCTCTTGTTCAATCTACGTTGCACAAATTCTCCATCTTCTAATATCTAGTTATGGAATTTGTACGTGTCTATCTGTGCAATATAGATACATAGAGAAATTAAAGAAGTTCATGCTATTTTTATCAAGGAAAGTATCTTTTTGTAATATAAGGATGATCTCTGGAGTCTTTTAAGATCTTTTATTCTTTTGTTAATTTATATTTCTTTTTTTGTTGCGTCTTAAGCTGTAGTCTTGAAACCCCCTCATGTGGAAAATGGTAATAGTAATAATTAGGAAGCCGGTAACGTGAAGGTCCGTAGTGAACAAATCAGGGATTGGTCAATGGTATTACTATCTGACTTTTGTTGCAAGCGCGTACGTATTCATCTCCCATACTGATTGTCTCTTGGTGAATTGCCATAAATGAATGCATAAAGCAACAGTTTAGCTAAGATGTTTCATGGTTTCATTTTAATTTTTGAATTCTGCATAGCCTTATCTTGTTTCTGAAGGTACATCGATGTGGCTTATTGGCTGCATCAACCTCATATGTGTTATGGAGTTCATCTCTCTATCCAGTGTCCTAGCCAAACAAAAAATATTACACTTGTTTTAAAGATTTCGATATAGTTATAGTTATTAATTTTGATTTTTTTAAATTGTCAGTATTTGTTTTTTTCTTCTTCTTGGGGAGGGATTCTGAAAAGCCTAGTGGTAGACTAATCCCCATGTATGCTAATAATTGAACAAGAATGAGTTGGTCATAGTCTATATATGCTGATTCCCGTGTAATTCTTTGGAGGTATCTGTTGCTTGTTCCTTCTCAGCTACTACTGTTGCTGTTATAAACTGATTATAATTTGTCATGGCTTCAGTTCTGCTTATGAAGAGGGGAAATTCTGTGAGACTTACCATAGAAAGGCCTCTGGTTGGAGGTGTTGCGGGTCTTGTGGAAAGGTGAGCTTAAAATCTTCAACTTCACATGCTAGTTTGGTAGATATATAAAGGTTTCTTCTATGGAGCATGAGATTAGTTTGTCTGGTCTGATTGTATTCTTGCTATCTTTCTCTGGAATTTTTGGGAATTTATTTCAATATTCTTAAGGTTGGTCCTCGCAGCAAATACATTGTGGATGTATCGTGTCATTTCATAAGTTTGTTCTGTTGGATGCTGGAGGAATTGAGTGCATAGCCTGTGCTCCAAAGAGTTTCATTCTGGTGAGATGCCTTCGCATTTATTTCTATTTCATTTCCTGTTTCTAGTGACTGGTTTGTCACTGCTGCCAAAATTGCCGGTCAAACTACATTTTTGAAGGGACATAAGATCGTAGAATTTCAAATCCTGCTTATTTCAAATCTTTGGATTACAAAGCTAGAGTTTGGGTGCAGATCTTTATAGATAGCCTTTAAGTTGGTCAAATTCAAATAATTAGCATTGGGAAATAAATATTTGGTTGTTAACTTATATTTATATACATGAAACCTGTATGCAGTTCCTTGCCTCCTCGACTATAGGTTCGGCTGTTAGGGTACGTCACAAAATTTTGTACTAATTGATAAGGCCAAAATTTTTCAGCATGTTGAAGAGAATTTGGTGGAAATTCATGGATTGTTTGTTTACATAGAAATGACCCGATCTTATCCTTACCATGGTTCTACTCATTGATTTTATTAAGCCAATTCCTACCGGGACGAGTACCACGGAAACTTGAAAAGTGTCATTTCTGTATGTAATTTCGTTTGCATGGCAAGACAATCGTGCCCTAAGATTGCGGTTGCAACAGTCTTGTCTCCCTCATGATGCATTGAGTGAATGGACTAACTTACCTTTTCCTTTCTTAAATGCCCTTTTAGCAACCTCACCTGCTTTACTATCTCTTGTATAAAGCTTCTGGTATGTGGAAGTGTTTGTGTTAATATTCTCTTATGTGTTTCAGACACCAAATCCTGCTTGGCCACCCGGTTCTATCTTCCTTCCTCTACATTCTGAAAGAATTATGGACCTCTCTGGCAAAAATTGGTGTCATATCGGTGGATCTGGTCCGGTGCCCTGGCGGCAAGCCCCCAGTTTTTTTGGTTCTTCATGTGCTCAACCTGACCTATGCTCAAGGATATCAGTGGAAGTTGATGAAAAAGGTGGCACTAATGGACTTACTTCCAGTGGGATATTATCTGTTGCCTCATCTGATAAGAAGAAAGCAGAGGCATCTGAAAGACTAATCAAAGGTAGCCTGAAGCTTGTTGCATCTGAGAAATATGATACTGGTAATTTAGTTATTCCTTTTTCCTTCTTTTTTTTTTTTTTTTGGAATAATTCATTTAATGTCCTAAGAAAAATGTATATTCGTGCATGTTTTTTGTTTATATTCATATGGTGAAATTGGATGTGAGAGCAATTTTCGTCGCAGGAATGAACTGTACAGAGCAAGCTAACTTGCTTGTAAATCTTCCACATCAACCTTCATTTCGAGACAAGGATTCATGCACTCCAAATTTGATTTTACCTTTATCTTCTGTAACACAAAATGAAATGAAGGATCCTGCAAAGGTGCCCTGCACTCATGTACCTCAGCCAAGTCCTCCACAGCAAAATGGGAAGCACTGTTCTGGGCAGTGTGGGACCATGTCAGGTGGTGAAGTACTGACACAGAATGCAAAGCCTCCAGAAGACTATCAACTGCAAATTCAATCTTTTCCTTGCCGTTGGCCAAGGATAAAGGAACACGAGCTACAGAAAATTTCTGGAATGTATCCTATTGTTCTAGGTGGTGGTGATCTCTATTTAAATTAGCTACTGTTCATTATTTTAGTACCCAAAGTAGCTTTTTTCCCTCGTATGCTTCACAATCCTTTTCTCTTGTTGATGTAAGGCATGATTGCTCAATGTACACCTGCGTGCAAGAGCCAAGAAAGCGTCACTGCTTCATTCTTCCATTCCTTCCTTATTTTGCATGATTAGTTAAGCCTACCTTAACCTCGTATAAGTTCGAAATCTGTAATTACTCCGTTATTTGAAAAGATGTTATGTGTCAGCGATGTCAGCAATGTAGGGCGCTTGGTGCTTCCCAAAAAATGTGCAGAGGTGATCACTGGGTTGTAATTTAATCTTTAATTTGGATGTTTAATAGAGTTTTAATCTTTCCAAATTTCTAACTATTGAATTTTAGAAGCCTTTGGGCTTGTACATTTGTATACAATGGAAGTGACTTGATACAAATATTTTGATATACCATAGAAGGGTTATTTCTTGAAAGTAAACGGATTTGTGAATAGAATTGCATCTATTGAAGGGATGAAACATTATAAATAATTTCATTCAAAAAAGGCATGAACCTGGTTGAAGTACTGGAAATTGGTCTAGCAATAGATTTTGTTCAGACAGGAGTAGTTGATGTTATTTGCCATTACAGTTTGTTAGAATGCAGATGTTTGCAAGTAGAAACTACTACCTGTGCATTTGATTACCATTGTAAAGAATTCAATGGCATTTGTAAAGCTGATGTTTTATAATTTTTATTTGCTCTAGTCCACAAGCCTGCATCTTTGTGGTTTTGCCTAATTAGAGAATCATCTCTTTTTCTCTTGGCATGGCTATTATGCCTTCCTTTTTAATAGTTGTTGTACCTTTGTTGTGCTTTTAAGTAATCGGGATATAGTCATGATGCATTCATATGTATGGGACAGGCCTACTTTCCCCCAATATCACAACCAGAAGGTTTGCCTCTCAATGTTCAAGATCTGAAAGGGAAGGAGTGGACATTTAATTTCCGATGCCGGATTAACAAAGGTAACCGAGTATATGTTCTAGAGAGAGTTTCTTGTTGGATCCAGTCTATGGAATTGCAAGCTGGTGACATAGGTAAATTTTCAGGCGCTGCTATAAGTTTTTGGGAGAGGTCATTCCCTTCCCATTTCTCTTGGTGAATAGTTTTCTTCTTGTAGATAAGGGTTATTTTGATATATTGATTGCTATGAATGTTGAGCATACATGGTTCACCTTAATAAGAGGTAGCCTTTGCTCCTCCATTTCTGATGATGCTTCATAATTTTGGATATATCTTTTCTTATCTGTTAACATACTATAATAATGTCATTCTGCATTTCTGTTCTGTTTTAATTACTCTCTTTCCTCTTCCTTTTTGCCACTGTTCCTCCTTTTGAAATGACAACTCATTGATTTGGTTAATAATCTTTCTCGTTTTGTATCTCTTTCACAATGATGAGTTGGTAAAAATCTGAGTTTCATTTCTTTTATTTTTCCAGTGACATTTAATCGCATAGAACCAGAAGGGAATTTGGTCATGGGATTCAAAAAAAGCCCAACTGCTTCACCATTTAATCAGGTTGGTTTGTAACATGACCAGTTTCTGTTTTAGCTGCCATGTAATTTCACCTAAAACTGGTACACGAAAGAGCTGACATATAATTTGACAGCTGCATATGCCATTCTGATATTTCTCGTTTACCTCTATGGTAGGAAGCACTCCCTCCGCATTCACATCAAATATCTAATCTATTTTATTTGTCATCGATTGCATCTTTCTACTTGTTTATTATGTTCCAGTTGAATATACATATTAAAGTTGTCATTTTTCAAGTTACTTAAGAGTGTAACTTGGTATTGGCTCACTGTATGGTGACTGGATATACCAGATTTGAACTATGAACATAAGAATGTGTATTCCGTCTCCTAGATAGAATTTTATTCTGCAATTTAATTGGTTTATTATTGCGATTAAAGATGTAATGTTACTAATGTAACATCATTTGAGTTCCAATTTGGTTTGTATGGTATTTAGTGGAAACTCTGGAATACAAATTGCTGCTTGCAGAAAAGATAGTGTTTTCCAGTCTCTGACCCTTATTGCTAAACTCTAGGATCACCTGTCAGAGAGTGATGTTCGTGATATGTGGTGTCTAGTTAAATATGGGAGTATCGCAATTGGCAGTGTTGCACTGATTGAGGGAAGAGAGGGAGGGATAGGTGGTAAGGGCCATTGTTCCCTCTGATGTAAAAATAATAACTTCTGACAATTTTGAGAATTTTGGTGCATGTCACCGTACAAGCGCACACCCAAAAAAAGAAAGGGAACGGGAAGGAAAATAACTCCGAAAGAAAAAACACTTTTCTGTTGATGCTGTTTAGAAGGTAGATGATTGGAATAATTGAATTTGCATCTTCTTTTTTAAACTTCAAAAGGCTCCCAAACCAGAAATACTAAAGAAGGTTGCAGCAGCGGGATAAGAATTTTGTTTGACTTCTTTTGAACTAGTTGGCCTGTATCAATTTTTGTTATGTTGCTCTTTATCAACAGGACACTGGATTTGTGAATGCTAGTAATGTAAGTTCTACAGATGGAGATGAAGCAAGTCCCTGGTCTAAAGATGTTAAACCTGAGTATATGGTCAAGGAAACATGTGGGACTAAATCTACTACGTGTAATAAGAGGAAACGCTCAAGAATTGAGAAAGATGACCTGATAAAGTTGGAGCTGACATGGGAACAAGCTCAGGGACTATTACGCCCACCTTTAAGCTGTAGCCCACGTGTTGTGGTAATTGAAGGGATTGAATTTGAAGAATATCGGGTATTATAATTTCCGTCATCATGTAACTTGATTGAACCACATACATTGTGTGTTCGGTTGGTTTAGGCCTGTAAGATCTCTGGCTTGATTCACTGCTGCAGGATGCACCAGTTATTGGGAGGCCTACAATTACTGCAATGGATAGCATGGGGTAAACAACTTGAATTGAGTTCCTTCTTATATTATCTGTTGATTCATAGGCAAATGTTTCTGATGACATACATACTTAGCTCGTTGAGTAATAGATGTCCTCTTTCTGCACGCTTTTGTACTTCCTCTATCTTTGGGATATGCAGATATTTGGGATGTACTGTCCCGAGCAAAATATTTAAAAAGTACATGAAGGCTTTTTATCTTCTTGATTTGGTCTCTACTTCAGGGATTGAAGTCAGTTATTTTATCTGTAAATTCTCAGTGATCTTTAGTTTTAAATCACATCTCTTGCAAATTTCATGCAAATTTTTCAGTGAAAATATCCAATGGGCCCAATGCGAAGACTGTCTTAAATGGCGCAAAATTCCTGGTGACGCTTCACTTTCTTCAAGGTGGGTCTGTTCTGGGAACTCATGGGATCTGGAAAGGTAAAAGTATAATTAGTCATTCATCTTATGGACTTCAACTTGGTTGTTAAATCATTTAGAAGATTTTCTTCATCAGACTTGAGAAAAAAAGTGAAACGTCTTTCAACACTTAAAACCATGATTAAACCTCCTCAGACTCACTTTTCTGAAGAGGATCTAGGAGTAGGTTTTGCATCGTCAGATTCTTGGAGTTAAAAAGGTTAATAAGGTCTCCTCAAACATGTTTACAAAATTTACTTCTTCAAAAACATGTTTATGTAGTTAACTGTAACTCAGTTGCTGCTGGGGTTAGATTTCAATTCTTCATGCCGGAAGTGGTGCTATTATTATTATTACTATTTTTTTCATTTAAACCAACAAGAAATTGAATTTATGATCATCCTGATTTTTGTTTATCTGCTGTCACCAGATCTTCGTGTTCAACGGCTCAACAGTTGACAGAAGAACAGCTTGAAGAATTGCTACCGCATAGTAACCATAGTATGTAACATCTATAGTATTCTTGTGCCATTTTTTTTCGTCATAGCGATTACCTACCAAAAAGAAGCGACAAGAAAAGTGGAGGAAAATAGAAACTGTAATAGTACAAATATTACAGGATGTATGATCTCTTAATGTTGGAAATGGCTCAGAAACGAAGGTTACTGCTTAGAGGATATCCATTTGAATTATGTTCTTTTGAAAATTATCTTGGTTTAATCTCCCCATCTTCTCACACATTTTGTGTTCCTTGGTTTTTGCAGCCGCTTCGGAAAAAACCAAAGCTGCTACAGACGATCATCAAAGTCCTCCCAAGCAAGTTTCAGATGAGAAAAACCAGGCATGTTTGGACATAGGTTGCAGCAGCCCAAACCCGAAAATGAGGAATGATACCAGTGATGATTCTAACGCAACAAGATCATCTCTTTCACCTTTTATAGGTCAGATTGACCTGAATATCCAAGGGAGAACGATGAAGAGCTGTCACCTGGTTCAGATTCTGGGTGATTGATGAAGTTGATCCAAGATACAACGGAGAGGTATCTCAGGCTTCAAATACTGTCGAGTTCTAGCAACAATGATCTGAGAGGTAACTTCAGGAGTGGGAATGGAAATGGAAACAAAAACCAAACGCAAACAATGTCTTTATCAGTCATTGGGATTCCGAAACATTAGTTCCTTTATCTTTCTGCTAAATTCTCGGGCATCTCATCGGTTATAGAGAAATAAGGAGGATCTGCGGCTGCAATTTCTAGTTTTGTAAATGTGTTACTAGATTGAAAGGTAAATCTACAATTTGATACACATACAGGAAATGACCCTATAGATAGTGTAGATTTTGTCGATTCTGATATTTTTTGGTTTTGGGTTGGACATTCTTTTTACCTTGCCATCCTATTAGACAATACATTTAGAGGCCTAGGGTTTCAAGTTCTTTCGATTTTCTTTGAAAATGATGAATCATGATCGTTATGTCGATAAATTCGTTCACCTCAGTGATTGCCATTGATGGTTTTTATTTTTGCTTATATATGACATGCCTTAGGTTGAACAGTTTCTAAGGATCGTTTTTCCTTTCTTGAAAAAGAAATTTATGAAGTGATTTTCATTTGTCAATGTCTCATTGTCACAAAAACGATATTTCTCCCATTTGGAAACAATAGCAAGTGAGATGAAATTTGGACCTAACGGTTGAGATATAGCCGAGGGATGCAATTTTGAAATTGCATCACCTCCGTCCAGCGCGCCACAACCCGACACTTGTCTTTTATTTTCAAGGACTAAATACAGCCTCCAATTTATGGTCTCCTCTTAAATATTTTTAGCTAATTTCATGTTTTAGTTAGTTTGACATGGTTGGTTTCTACCAACATCTCTAATTAGGCAAAAAAGAAAGAGCAAACTTCTATATTCACCACCTTACAAAAATTTCAATACATTCCTATGCAAATTTCCATCAATTAGAAGATTTAAGGGTTAATCTCTATAGTGTCTCCTCCATATCCTTTCAGACTTCCCAAGCTTTAGATATCATAGGATTTGATTTATAAATCAGAGACTGGTTTGTAAAATTTCGAGAACATGAATGATCTATTTTCAGGTTCGTTCAAAAGGTACATGGACCTTAAGCAACAAACCCAATTCGATGACGTCGAGTTGGGTAGACAATCTGGCAACGACGAGGGCAACCTTGAAAAGTTCTTTGAGGACGTCGAGGACGTCAAGCAGGACATGAAAACCGTCGAACACCTCTACAAAAGGCTGCAAGATTCCAATGAGGAGAGCAAAACCGTCCACGATGCAAAAACCGTGAAAGCACTCCGGGCCAAAATGGACACCAATGTCGAGCAGGTATTAAAACAGGTGAAACTCATCAAGAGGAAACTCGAAGCCCTTGAAAAATCAAATGCCACCCACCGTAGGCTTCCGGGTTGCGGGCCCGGGTCGTCCACAGACCGGACTCGGATCTCGGT
Organism: Embelia ribes; assembly: GCA_001753735.1. NCBI lineage: Eukaryota > Viridiplantae > Streptophyta > Magnoliopsida > Ericales > Primulaceae > Embelia > Embelia ribes. Next base: position 18,884 of record MKEJ01007887.1, on the reverse strand, counting down.
CGTTAGCGGGTTAGGAAAGAAATTGAAGGACATGATGGACGATTTCCAAGGCTTGAGAGGGAGAATGGCAGATGAGTACAAAGAAACGGTCGAGCGGAGATATTTTACCATTACGGGGGAAAAAGCAAACGAAGAGACAATCGAGAACCTAATAGCGAGTGGTGAGAGCGAGAGTTTTTTGCAAAAAGCTATTCAAGAGCAAGGGAGGGGACAGATTATGGATACGATATCCGAGATTCAAGAGAGGCACGATGCTGTCAAGGAGATCGAGAAGAATTTGCTCGAGCTTCACCAGGTTTTTCTGGACATGGCGGCTCTAGTTGAGGCTCAGGGTCTCCAGCTCAATGATATCGAGAGCCATGTTATGCATGCCAACTCGTTCGTGAGGAGAGGGACAGAGCAGCTACAAGAGGCTCGGGTTCACCAGAAGAGCTCGAGGAAGTGGGCTTGCATTGGAGTAGTTGCAGCAGCGGTGATAGTCGTCATCATCCTATTTCCGTTGTTGGCTCCGATGCTGCAACATTAGTAGGAGCACGAGGGCAACGTGTATGTAATGCATCAGTGTATACCATCTGTTTGTGTTTGAAACGTGTTGGTTTTCATCCAAATGAGTGCGTTTGTCAATAGAGGTTAAATCTCGTGCAACTCAAAGAACGGCATTGGTTTTCATTCAAATCTCAACCCTTCTTGTATATCAATACGCAAATAAGAACCAGAGCAAAACCACAGAGGTAGAATCATACAGGCATAAACCAAAACTTACCCCCAAAAAGTTTGAGTCATTCAGACTTCAGTAAGAGCTCGGGCGAGAACAAATGTACTTAATGCGTAAAAAACTTCCCGACAACCAGCTGCCGAGCACAATTCACCTTTGCATAGTTCGCAAGCATGAATATACACCACTTCAGATGCATTCCCGCAGAAGTACAGAACATTGGCAGAATACGCCTCCATTCCGAGAAAAGAAACGAAAAGTCCCTATGTATAACAAGAGGGCTCGGCCCCACCAACCAAAACTCATGGGTCCGCCACTGGATATATACCACTCCAGATGCATTCCCACAGGAATACAGAATAGAACCATATTTACAACGCAGTCGACTAACATTTTGCACGTTCAGAAATAACTAAGAAGAAAAATCTGTTCTCAATGTCCAATAACTTATCGCGGAGAAATTACTTATCTTCTCAAACATATGAAGATTTAACTTTATTAATATGATCTTATTGAACCAAAGCTTACATAAATGTAAAGAATCCAAGTACAATGGACTTTATCCAAGGTCTCAAAAACATTGCGTCTTAAGGAGCATTTTCACTAATCAAAGAGGAGACGATAGGATTAACTACAGAGGAGCATTCTCCCACAAAACCGAACCGAAGTAATTATACGGATCAAGCCTCCCGAATCTTAGTATTAAGTAACAAAAAATCAGCAGTACCTTGTGCCAAGTAATCATTAATAGATGGTTTCGAATTTCAGGTAAAAAGCAAAGCACAGATTTGGAATCACTTCACAGGCTTAAACACAAACCTACTGAACATCAAAGTGACGTACCTACAATTGACTTCAAAACGCATACCAAACTTCTCGACAGCCTATTCTAAACACCACTTGCTTCTGCATGGTAATAAACGTAGAAGTTAGAATACAGCGAACAAGAATAGTTCATTGGTACCGGAAACACTGAAATACTTGTAAGGAGTCAATTACACACTCTAACCCATAACTTGCATTTGAGAAACTTCATTTCTTGTCTCTGCGTGCAAAGCTGAAACGATACAAAAGGACCAGATACTATCATTCGTATCACTTGTCCAGTGATTACATTATTTTATTCTGCTTCAAATTTCAAATGCAATGACATCAAAAAAATATGGAACAAAATCGTACATTCCACACCACAGAGCACAAAAACATACGAACACAGATGCAATAGCCTCGCAGCTACACCAAGCCAAACAGAGAGGGCTTCTTTTAATTTCATAGAAAAGAAAAACGTTATCAAGTTCCTGTGAAACCTATGCATATGAAGATGTGAAAGCCAAATAGATTACGTTAAATGGAGTTCATCCAAGGTCTCAGAGAAACTTTACATAAGAGCAATCTTCACTTCACTAATCAAATAGAAAAAAGAAAACAGAGGAGCATTTCAAAAGCGAAAGAGCATAACCTAACCTAAGTGATGATACCAAGCGAACCACCCAAATCTCATTATTATGTTACAAAATCAGCAATATTCAGCGGTACCTCATTCCAAGTACATCAAGAATTGATGATATCGAGTTTTGGCGAAAGCAAAACACTATATATTGGAGCAACCACAGATAGAAAAGTAACACAAGGGTCCATTAATCTACATTGTAAGCCAATCATTCAAGTACCAGCACTGGGCAATGCCGCCATGAAAGAGTTGTACGACGACTCCAAGTCAAAGTGGAGTTGTCGAGACTGCTGCTCAGTCAGCTCATCAGCAGCCCCCATCTTCGAAAGTCTTGCAATCCACTCTCTCATCTTAGACTTTCCCTCAAAATCCGGGGGTAAAATCGTAAGCTTGTTAAGCGAAGACGAAAGGTCTGAGAGCAAAGGGTGGACTTGATCAACTGCAACCATATTCAGCTTTAACGAGTCCATAGCTGTGATGAAATTTTGGACACATTCGGCCACGATGGCCGCCGAAGCAGTTGATGACATGGCGGCAGCTGCCCGGTGCTCGACAGTTGCGGGCACACCAGAGGTGACGAGGCGGTTCAAGGCTGCTGGGCAGTCCATTTTGTAAGTATCGTGGAATCGTTCAATGCTTGGAACCGTGTCTTTGAGTGCTGAAGCTAACGTTTTGAAGTGGGCAATGAGTTTTTGACACTCAGACTCGTACTCCGTTGGAGATATTATGTCCCGAACATAAGCTTTCTCTAGCTTTTCAGTGGCTTTGATTATAGCAAAGAGCTCGGCAAAATTCTCGTACATCTCTCTTTCGCGCTTGTCATTCCATAGCTTAACTTCCATTATAACAAGAAAGGCTACTTTTATCTATATATATACGTATATACCCTGAAAAGGCTAAAAACTGGAAATGGAGAAGAGAATGGGACACGCGCAAACTGGATCAATCTTCGTTTCTGGACAAAGATCATAGCGTAAGCAAACACCATCAGTTTATGAGGCTAACAATCTAAAAGGCCAAACTTTAATTAAAGACACATGTACATGTACAATGCACAACAAGACACAGCATACCCTAGAATTTATCTGTGATGGTAATTCTGAATGTTACTAGAAAAATTTTAGAGGCATAAATTAAGGGTCTTGATTGTGAAAGATCAAGAATCAGAGTACATTTATTCAAGATTTGCAAACAAGACACAGCACACCTTATCAGCGAAATCGATACAGATCATCTTAGGATATTAGGAGGACACCCACACCATTGCTCCTAAATGTGCTCCTATTATCTTAAACTCAACGGAACACTCCCACAAGCATATCAAACCCTATTAATGGCTTGTTTGGTAGCAACTTTTAAGCTCCAGCTTTCAAATTTTGACTGCATTTGGCTGATCAGCTTTTTTGCTGAGACTATCTTCTTGTTTTGGAATAAATAAGCTTGAAGCGTTAATCTAGTTTGAAAAAAGCCAGCTTTGTTGCTTACAAGTTGCAACCAAACAAACCCGTCAAGTAAAGTATAGAGCATTACTAAAAGAAACACAAAATGGGTAAAAACATTTTCATCATTTCCACCTGTCAGCAGGGCGGCAACCGGGTCGGTGGCCGGATCCGAGTCCGAAACCGGCTGGATAACAAAGTCCCTCCCCGATGCAGACACCCGTGCCACGAGCGGCTCGGGTGTTCCCACAAACTGCCGCACCCCAGGAACAGGCCTTAGACCAACAGCTCTCGGGATGGGGGATCTCACAAACTCGAGACGGTCAATGTAGATGAACTGGCCGAGGTGGAGGCGGTTGGAGAGGATAAGGTCCAAGTCGGAGTCGGAGAGCGACACGTAGGCAGAGTTGAGGGAGTCGGAGAGCTGGATGTAGAAGCCGCTGGCGGTGGTCCAGTGGTGGTCTGATACAGCGGGGACGATGGAGATGAGCTGGAGGAGCGGGGTGCGGTGGTCGCCGGTGACACGCGTCGGCGTGTTCATGGACTGGAGAAGCTTAAGAAGGATACCTGGGGTGAGCGTAGCCATTGTGTGTCTGTGTGTGTGCGTGTGAGAGAGAGAGAGAGAGATATGGAATATACCAGCGCCCCCCCCCCCCCGCGCGAGAGTGGGGCCCGCAAATGAGACCGTTACGGGTTTTTCAATTTGAATTTGCCCCCGATTTCTCTCGATCTGATTTTGAATTTGGAGAAGATGAAGTAATTGCAGTTTGCAGGTCGTGGGAATAGGTTAATTTCACTTTTAACCCCAAAATTTCACAAAATGGGCGCTTGTGGCCTGTTTCAGCCAAAACCTGGGGCTAATTTAGATGGGAGCCTGACAATGAATAGTTTAGAGCGTAGTTTTCGAAATTTGGACTGATTTATCCGAATAAATATTTTACAATTATAAAATTTGGCAAAAGGATTGACATTTCAAGAATAGATTATAAGCAAATCAATCGTTCAGTCCTTAAAAATAGCTAAGAATAGCATGTATCTAAACAATCCAAAATCATTCAATCAACTTAAGATAGTTTATTTGATTGGAGGAAATGAAATGCAGGGCACATACCCATCATAGACTTATAGTTTGGTATAATTTTTGTATTTAAATATCTTGAGTCAATTGCTCGCTTGTTCTTTATTTGTCATTTAAGTAATGGATTTTGATATGTTGATAACGCGTTTGAGTTATTTTTTCATGAAATGGTTTTTGGTGTGAGTTTTTCGATTTGAAGTTGCTTGACGTGGCATTATTCTTTGGCTCGTAGGCAAATTTAATTTAGATGGCTTTTCCATTATCCTTTTAGTTTCCTTTTTGATGCATTATTTCTTTGGCTCGGAGGCAAATTTAATTTAGATGACTTTTCCATTATCTTTTTAGTTTCCTTTTTGATGCATTCTTTGTTGTTTATATATATAATTCAAATACATGAAACTATGTTATTATTTTCTAACGAGATAAGATCGTAATGAACACTAACAGTGGACAACTTGAAAACATATGTCACAAAGAAGCAAACCATTCATGAGATCCCAAATCTCAAAGGGTTTCACACGGTATTGGTATATGGATTTAAAAATTTAATTCAGCATAATAGATTCCCCTAAAGTGCTATCCTTGCACGTCCGTTTTTTCGTTCGTCCCGCGAAGGGGCAAAATGGGTGAATGTTAAAGTTAACCCCAATGAAGAGATCCCCCTTACGTATTCTAAACGAGCGTCATAGTGGTTCGCGCCTTGCCTTTCAATTTACTTTTCAGAAAATAAAAGATCATTTTATACTCTCACTATTATACGACTTTTGTCAAAACAACGAGATCTTGATTTCTATTGAAAACCCAGTCTCCTCTTCCACTATACAGAGAGCAATGATCAATTTATATCATCGACTAGCTAGTTGCTCATGCAACAATAAACATTCAAGACTATATATATCGATTAACCGTACTAAAAGTCACGAAAGCTTTGAATCAGGTCTTGCTTGAACAGTTTTACTAAGTAGAAATATGCATTTGCGACATTATCAGTTTGCCCATAATTTGTGACAGCAGAAAGCTTTTTTCAAACTTCCCTAGTTGGATAATGACCGAAATTGACAAAACGAGAACGAACCAAAAGCCAAAAATTGAGAGAAATGCAAAAGGACCCCATTTTCCCACCTCATAGACAGTCGCTATTGACGCCATGTTCCCCTTTCTAACCATCCAAACATAAATCCACAAGAAGAAGATATAAAGCAAACAGAAGAACACCATAAAGGAAACAAGAAGCAAAAACACAATACAACACAGCTAGAGACATTAACTCGTGAAAAATTAAATCGGGTATCTGTGGAAACATGTTTTCCATGTAATTATGTGCAATTGCATTTGTATCATCGGAACAAAGATAACAATCTACGAATTTCCCATGCTGGCCGGTCTTGAAATCATCGAAAACCCAAACGAAACAATGGCTGAAAATTGAGAGAATCGAACGAAACATAAACCAGTTTGTCAGCAAATAGACGTTTAATCGTTAGCACCATATTCCCCATTTTTTATCCGAATTTAAATCCATAGGCAACTAAGGTTAGATTATATGTAACAAACGGAAAACTCCATATAAGAAAGGCAACAATAGACTAGCCTAATTTACATAACAAATCTTTTCACCTATACCAGCAAAATTATCACAAAATACACCTAGTTGCACCCCATTTCTGAAACTACGAAACAAGAAGCAAAAACACAATACACCCCTCGAGAACAGCAAGCAATATTCCCAAAACCGTCCTATGCAGCATATGCCGAGCACCTTGCGCAATCATCACCGGGAACCGACACCTGTCATCTGAGGGATCCTCGTAAGTCACCGTAGCCAAACCAGAAAAATCACAGTCCCAACTATTTTGGCTCTTAAACTGGAAATACATATTGAAAGCATAAGAAGCATTCCCCTTCACAGTCAGGTGATTACAAGATGAACCATACCCCAAAGCGGTACAATCCGAGAGGCCGCATGCATAATCGATATTCTTAGGCAAATCATCCAGTTCATAAACATGCGGATTCAGCACACACCATTTTTTCGACAAATACTCCACATTATCTATAGCTACTAGCCCTTTATTTTCTTTCATACCAGATAAATCCAATTCATACTTTGGTTTTCCATCAAATTCAAAAATCCCCCAATGCCTCTCAAATGCCCCCGGTTCAATACTCTTCGTGTTCTCATCGATGACGCTAAATAGGTAAATGTCTATTTTACCCTTTCTTGTAGGGGTCCCCTTGCCGCTCAGAACATGTTCAAGCAAACCCTGGTTAAATCTTTTAGCATTCTCAATATTAGCATTTTTATCACCATCTGTTGGCCACCCAACTTCTCCTACTATGATTTTCATATCTGGAAAACCAGCTTTGTCCAGTGCCCAAATCAAAGTATCGAAGTTCGCATCGAACACATTCGTATACAGATAGTTTCCGTCTCTAACCGGCTTATTTGACCCATCAAAAAATGCAAAATCGAAGGGGAAATAAGCGTTCCCATAGAGGCTTAGAAAAGGGTATATGTTGACTGTAAAAGGTGCATCATTTGAGTGAAGGTACTGGATTAGTTCAATAGTGAGGTCTCTAACTTCAGGGCGAAAATCACCAGCTGAGGGGACTGGATTCGAGTCAGGTGAGTAATACACATCAGCATTGAATGGGACGGTGGCCTTAACCTGTGAGCCGAGTCCTGCACGGTTTAGAGCTTCTTGCACATTCTTTAGAGCTGGTAATGTCAATTGTAAATAAGTTCCATTGTATGTTTTCAGAAAAGGTTCATTGCCCACAGCAACATACCTGCAAAAAATAGGATTGGCAAAATGATTTTAGATATAACAGATAGAATCGATGACGTGTCATGCATTTAGATACTGTATCGAATTACTACGAGTGTCCAGAGCAGATCACAATGAGAACATATTGCCACTTAAAATAGTTAGGAAAAAGGAGTAGCATTAAAATTAGCTTTTAAATTTTTGATAAAGTTGGATTGAGAAAGTTATTTTGTCAGATACAACCCTTTGCTACCGTCAACAAAGTGGCTTAATTGTTTGATTAATTAAGTACCAAAATGAGAAGAGGTGTGAAAAGACCCAAAAAAGAAAATAAAAAACAGAGATGATGATGATGTAGATAAACTTAAAAGTTGAAGAAAAGCACAGCAGTGTGCTAGTGGACTTCAAGACTAAAACACACAAAATGAGTTGTAAATTAAACCACTATAACAAAGCCTTAAAAGGTATTGATTTAGAGAAAAATGAAAAGCCTTAAAGGGTTATTTAGAAAAAGAGTGAAAATCCATCCAAAAGGTTCTTATCCAGAAAGATTAAGATCAGCTTCTCGGGGTCCCTTAGATTGAACTTTTAATTTTCTTTGGAAATAAAATTTTGGACTTAACTTATAGGTTAAGATAATTTCACAACTCATTTGTGTTAGATAATGTGACACTTTTTAAAATTTTAATCCTGTGGTTTAGAGTCTGAGATGGGCTGAAAACTCAAAATCCTGGAAACGTTTTACTCTTAAATTAATATTTTGGACCTTGGTTCTTTAAAATAAAAAACAGGTTGTGAACTAAACGAGTCTCTCAGTCCAAAATTCAAAAGGTTCAAACCTAAAATCATATACCAAAGGCATCAATTTCAACAATTTTATGTTATCTTAAGCTGAAACCCCTTAAGAGTGTGACAAAATACAAACATCTCCAAGAGGAAACAAGGAAACAGAATCAAAATGATCACAATAAAACTCATTTTGTGTTAAATTAAGTAAAACAAGATTTAGATCGTATTCAAGGGCAGTGTCTTGCATGGATTGAAAACTCAAACAGCCTAATATTCTTCTTCTTCTTCTTCAATCAAGCCTTAATCCCAAGAATTTGGGTTGGCCAAGGAGTGCGTGCAACTCGAGGACTTCCCAAGAGGTCACCCATCTTGGTACGATTCTAGCCAAAGCACGCTATTTCCAAGGTGCAACACCAGGACTTCCCAGGAGGTCACCCATTCTAATACTATTCTTACCCAATCACGCTTAACTTCGAAAGTGTTGGTATGATCACAACCATGAGATGTGATTAGTTTTGTTGGCTAACCGTCACATATCTACCGCCACCCTCCTCCTTTATCCAGACTTGGAACTGGCTATGTATTTACGAGAAATACATAGGCGGAGTTTGGGAAAACTCAAGCCTACGATGTGAAAAAAACCTCTTTAAAAGGTCAGCTTTACTTGTTCATCTTAGTTAGTATCACTAACCAAACGGGCATTGATTTTCAATAACAATTAAGATCATGGCAAACAATTCCATAAGAAAACCAAAATAAAGAACATTACAAAACATGGTTGGGAAAAATCAAGTGGTAATGTTAGAGAAACAAATTCAGAAGTGGCACTCAACTTGGTGTATGTAAATCATAGACAGATACACTGTACAGACATCAATGATAATTTCCATGTTTTTTATTTTAATAATACCCTTAAAAAGTGAGGAAAGAAATATATATTGAGAAAAAATGGAAATAATTTCACAAGGGCATTCCGAAAAGCATTCCTATTTCCAACCCCTAAGTTTTAATCCCTGCTCTAAATAAGGCTTGCAATACAGAGATGTGTACCTCAGAATCCCTAAACTCAAAAACAAAACTGAGGATGAAAAGTAGCCACTTGTTTCAAGAGGAAACCGTAGCAAATTCCCTATTTTTTAGAGGGTTGAACAATGTTTTCATATATTGTTGCAAGCGTTTCCTCGGATTTAATCTCTAAAATTTAGTATAGTGAATCATTTAAGAGCACTGGTGCTAGTGCCGATATTTTCTCAGTCAGAAAACTGATAAAACAAAACCAAAAATCATAGACCAAATAAGCATCAATCTCTATAACTTCCTTTTTTAGTAAAACCCTTCAAAGTGAAAAAATAAAATTGAGGGGAAAATGCAAACAATCTCATAAATGAAGAACAAAGAAACCTCTGCAAAATAGGGTTCTCACTTGATATCGACACCACCATTGTAAGCATAAGCGGTGACATTAGCATCCACCCAAGAATCAGCAAACCCAGGGTCCTCACTCATCTCCTTCAGCATATAGTTCGGTATTGCGAGCATGACCTCGATACCGGACCCCACCAGGGCCCGCAAGATCCTGTCCTCCGCCTCAAACAGCTTCACCTTATTGAACCCGTTTTCCACCATCATCTCCACCACCTTCTCCGCAGGCAGCTGGTGGGTCGCCATCGTCCCCCAGTTCACCCCCACACACCACCCGTTCAACGAAATGCCCAAGAGAATTACAAGCACTAGTAATGGGGCATAACTAGGGGAAATTTTTGTTTTTTCCATGTGGGTTTTCTCTAGTTGGTAATGGGTATTTGGGGAATTAAGGATTTATTGAGAGAATTGGAAAGGAAAGGGGGAAATTTCTTGTTATGTATTCAAGTGTATATATAAGAGATTATTGGGTTGGCAGTGTAAACAGCTTTTTGGGAAAAATTGGAGAAGATAGTGAAAAAAGTGTGGGAGGATTTTGGTTGGACAGTGGCAAAAGGGTAAAATTAAAAGAGATTCCATTCTTAATTCAGTTATTCAGTTATGACACGTCAGCATCATGCTACTTGCACCGAGATTTTTTTTTTCTTTTTCCCTTTCCCACTAGATCGTACAATGTTTGGCATAACCGTGGTAGCATACAATGTCAGAGTTCGAGACCTGTTTTAAAAAAAAAATTCATGTGGTGTTCTTTATTCTTATATTTTGATACGCAACTATAATATCTAATAGTTCTATATAATTGTATTTGTACTATCATTCTAATTATTATTGTTGAAATAAAATAAACAATTAACAAGGGGTTACTATTTACTAGTACCAATCGCGATCTGTAGAGTCATGCCTTCGTCGAGTGCAAGGGAACGCGCCCCCGTGTAGCTCGTGCGCTAATGGCATTTGAACATAATAAATGAAAGATTAATATTAAAATATTAAGAATAAATGAGTGAGAAATTTTCTTTTGAATATGCAAGTGAAATCCACAAATATTATAAATTATAATTAAAAAATTTTGATGTGTTTTGAGAGAGAAAATGTAAATTATAAGTAGACATTGAGAAATATAGTTCAAATCTACTAAAGGCATTGACCCAAAAGATCCGATTCTAATTGGTATATCGGAACTGTAATTTTAAGGCCAACCCTTAAATTACTATCAATATAATCTCGAACCGGAAGGATTTAGATATACGCTTGGACTAATTCGATCCGGACAAAGGCTTCGACTGAAACTTGCGTAAAATAGTATACTTATAAATTATTTTATACATATATACATACATAAGTACATATAGACAAAAATAATCAATTATTCAAATTTCATAATAGCATAGTGCTTATTAATCATTACTTCATCCGTTCTAAATTAATAGGCTTGTTTGAATTTAATTCGAATTAAGAAAAATTAATTAGAGTGGTTGAAATATTTAATTTTTTACTTATTTTATTGTGATACCCGCAATTAAAAATGTGAAAAGTTTTATTTGTTTACTAAAAATGCATTTAATGAGGGTATATAAGTAAGATGTTAATTTTGACTATTTTTAAATAGGAAAATTTACCTATAACATAGGACAAATAAAAAATGAAAGATGGCCCATTAAAATGGGATGGATGGAGTATATTCTGCACTAATATATGTGTTTCTAATGAATTGATAATACAACTAAATTTTGCAACTTCTTTGTTGCATGATTGCACTTTCATTTGTGCTCAATTTTCTAATCTTGTAAATTACTCTTACAGTTTTTTCATTGTGTGAAATTATTTTTTTTCGTATTGACAAAATGTCGTGTCCTAATATATCGTTTTAAACCATATGTTCTATATTAATTACAATATGATGATCATAATCTTATTTAAATACATATACATATGGAAAAAGTTTGGTACGTAAAAAACATTAAGTATAGTATAGTTCTTGTATCCTACCAGGTTTTTTGTATATATGTATTTTGTTTGTTAACTATAGAATTACTGTTAACTTTTGGTTTAGATATATAATCCAATTGCTTAATTAAAATTTAATGAATGAATAAAAGTAGTTATGAGACCAAATCGTTAATGACCGTGAAATGTTTAAAGAACTGAGAACTTGACCGAATCCGATCTAGATCGTAGTGGAACCAATCCGAACCGAACTTGAACATGCCGGTTCCAGTTCCAAAAATCAAGGACTGTTCAAAGTTGGGTATGCCCCGGAGTGAATGTGAAAACGATTTGATTCAGACAGTGTACACCTCATTCACTAACATTTGAAATAAAGTCAATTTTTACTTTCTAATTCAAATTCGAAAAACTTAAAACCTAAAAAAATGAGTTTTCGAAATTATTTTTGAGCAAAAATTCAATTTTTGAAAATTGAATTTTAAAAGCTGAAACCAAAAAGATTTTTAGTTTTTAACAATTAAAAATTGTATTTTAAGATGATAACCGAATTTGGACAAAGAAATTAATTGGACCAAATTTGACCTCACTTTAGAAAGAGGATAGGTAGAGAATCAATCTTAAAACCCCTTTCCAGCCCAAATCTACGTGTTTCTTTCTCATGCTGCCTCTTTGCTTTTCACCTTTTTGTCTCAAAGTTAACAATTTTTTTTAATAATAATTCATGGCCAAAAAAGTGGGATGAGCTTAAAGGAGGCTATGGTGCTACTCCTAATAAGAAGGATATGGATCAGAAAAAAAGAGCTATATGCTATTCTCACTTGGCCTCCCAACTAGTTCATTTCATATTTTATCTATACAAGGATTTGCCATAAAGAGAAAATTTTGGGCCGGTTTTGTGATAAAATGATGCAGGAGCGGGTCGTTATTTAAAATTTGAAATTAAAATTATTTAAATATATTAAAGTAAAAATAAAATTTTTATGTGGTTTACAACATCCCTTGATAATTTTTAGCCTCTAATCATAACTTGTACGATATTAATAATTACTATTTTTTTCTTGAATTAATAATTAATAAATTATCATAAAATACTATTCTGCCCCAAAACAAAATCACATATGGGTCTATTGATATGATATTTTCCATCGTTTAAGATGACACCAAGCATCTAATAAGGACTAATGGTGTCACTCATTCAAATTACGAGAACTGTTATGGTTACACTTCCAATTATGAGAATCAAATAGAACTTCAAGTGAAACTTAGTGCAATTAGCCTTAAAATCTATCATGTTAACATTTCTTAATTTGTTAATGATATTTTGGCTCTTCTATTAATTAAGTGTTATCTCTCTGGGGCTTTGAGGCTAACACTTCCCCCCAACCACCCGCTATCGTTAAGTAGCCTATGTACAACCTACCTTTAATTGGCGATGGACCAACGGCTTATAATTTCTCAATGATAAGTCCTCAAAATTGCGTGATTGACTCGATGTGATACTAACATGGGTCAAAAAATGGCCGATAATAGTGTCGCTCTAATTCGATTAATCATCAATGCAACTATTGTTTGTGATTCTATTTTCGTTTCGTTAGTAAGACTTGAGGTAAAAGTGACGCTTTTAACTTTTGTATTCATCAATATTTTTAAAAGTTTCAAGAAAAAAGAAAAATGTGTTATGATAAAACTTCTACATGGAGTGCATAACCAAAAGTTGAATTAGTTCCCTAGAGGAGGATTATTTGTTGGAGCCCACACGCTTAATACACGTATGCCATGTTTAAAATTACCACTTATCTATCACTCTTAATATTGACGGTGGAGGTAATTAATACTAATATCTTAAGTACCAAAATTTTATACATATATGTACGTAAAATATACTTACATCAATTCTTTTTTTTGACACGTAGGAGAAATATCAATTATATATAGAAAATGTATTATTCATTAACAGCCATATCGTTAATCTTTATTCTCCATGTCAAAAAATGAATAGATGTATAAAATCTTGATCCATATGTTAACGTCATGCACTAGTGATTTATCCCTCCAACTATTTTCATTCGCTCCATTCAACTTAATATTGGGTGGAAATGGAATCATGGAAATAAAAATTCAAATTAACCGATCAGGAAATGAAAGCTAATGATTTTATAAGCTTTTCCCCTAATACTAAACTAGAGTACCACATATTTCAAACACATATGACATTCTAAACCTCCATAGCCCAAAGATGCTAAAATGACAATTTACACCATCCAAAATTCCCTAATCGCGATGCGGATGACCAGCCTTCAATCAGAAGATTAGACGAACACGATACGAACACGATCAGCTCCGTGGGATCAAAATTGATCCACTTAGTCGTCAAACTATGTCGATCCTACCGACTATCATTCAGTCGGATACATCGTGAGCGTGCCAGCACAAAAGCATAGACACACATCGGCCCATGATATAGAACCTGGCCCTCTGCTGCTTGTACATGCTCGAACACCGCCTCCGAAAACTTACTTTCCGGCAACTCCTCCGCCACGACTCGGGGACGGCCTGACTGGAGTGATGATAACTTGCTGACATGGCTGCGATATACGGCATCTAGAGAACTCAATTTGAGAATTTGGTAATAATGTTTTGTTCTGTTTGCTTATAAATAGAGACAAGCTAGAGTTGGTTATTTCGTAGAAAACGAGGGGAGCCGTGTGAAAACTAAAAACTGGGGAAATCCCACGCGGGACCCACACTGAACACTGCCACGTGGTCCATTTGATCTTTTGTTGACCAAAATGTTGTTTTTCTTGTTACGTTCTCGTCCTAATTCAATTAATCTTTGATGCTCGCATTTGTGACGAGAACAAATTGAATTATATGGCCGACATATTAATCTCTGGACCACCGGAGAGAACATTTGGTGATGGTCTCCTGTTTAGTTGGGTTGGGACTGTTTATTTTTATTTTTTTACTTTCAAAACACATTATCAAAGTCGCTTGGACAATTCGAATTTTATCAAGCTAGTCTCGATTATTAAAATGTAATTATTGATATATAATCTTTAAACTCATTTCATACGGATTTTGACTCATTGTATGAAGTGGTTGTCTCGAAATTAGGGCTAATGTTGAATGTATTACCAATGCTTCCGCGGCATAGTACTGAGTTATATTTTAATAATAGCTAAAAAAGGATTATAAATGAAATATTATAAGCATGAAGAAAGTAAAAGATAGAGACACTAGATAGAAATAACGTATAGAGGATAAAGATCTCCATAGAAGGCTTATTTATAGACATACAATCATAAATATGAACAACCTAAAAGCCAAGTATAACAAGTGAGATTCAATGGTCTTAAAAGAAATTCAATGGCTTTAGAAATTATGAAATGGATGAATTCATGACATAAAAATCATTTTCAAATTTCTCTTCCCTTTATCTCTCTTAGTTCCTTCCCTTAATGGCTTTAGTTTGTTTTATCTTTTCATTATACTTAGAGGTGGTACGCCTGTGATCCACAAAAAATTAACTCTAATCACATTCAAAAATTTAAGTCATCCAATATAAGGAACTTGTATAGATAATTATAATTGGAGAAAACAAAGGAACAAAACTAAAACAGCTAGTAAAAAATCTAAAATAAATCAAATCTAATTAACTTGTTTATTATTTAGTGTTATAGTACCAAACCCCATACTGCATAATTATAATTGTCTTTTATGTTCATATTGAAGCTACTACTCATAAAAATGATAAAATTACTATGAATAATTATTAAACATATTATTAGACGTAAAAGATAATTACTTTCCATTCTCATTGTTGTGTCATCAAATATTTTCTAGAATTTCTATATATATAGATGGACAATATATTAAAAGTAATTTAATAAAAAAATTAGAACATTTGATTTTCACAAAACATTGTACATGCATGTATGATTACTAACGGATGTATACGTAATTTATACGTACTTCACAAATTTATTATTTGACAATATATTGTATACTAACGTGAAAGCAAAAATTATAAAAGTATTTCAAATAATTTTTAATAAGAATAAAAATATTGTAATTATCATTTATTGAAATCTTAAGTAAGCATCATATAGAAATTTAGATATACCTCTGTGTACTTGAGACACTAACTCGTACTCTTAAAAATTAGTATGATATTTAAATATTTTGTTAAGTTTTGTGGATATGTGAGTAATTATAAATTATAATTCCTTTAACTTTTTATATTTTTATGTTAAATTGCTTAAGTTTTATTTTTTTTAAATATAAATCTAAATCTTTAAATATACAGTATTATCTCTTAACAAAAAATATGAAATTTAAAATTAATTAATTTATAATTTTGAGTATGATGACTTTTGTTATAAAAAAATAAGATAAAGGACAAACTTAAACTTAAAAGAAAATATATCAAAGATACTTTTTATAAAATCGTAATAATTAGATATTTTCCTTAATGTCCTCTGCCTTCAAATCATATCTCAATAATCAGACATCCGCATGCTCTCTCACCCTATGTATGCATATATAAATATAATTTTATTTATATAAATTTATTATCTCCATTTCTTTTTAATTATTATTACAGAGATTTTTTTTATTTTTTTAAGTGTATATTTAGAAAATCAATAAAGTATTAATTATTTTTAAAAAATTTTACCCTTATTAATGGATTATAGTGAAATATTTTGAGTATTTAATGAATAATAGTAAAGTAAAATATTAATCTTTTCCCTTCAATTGAGTCCAATTAATGTGCTCTCACTTAAAGTAATAATTAAAAAGGAATTGAGGGTACTATTAACAAAATATTGGATACTAACATAAGAACAGAAACTAAAATTATTTCGAATAATTTTGAATAAAAATAGAGTATTTTACTTATTATTTATTGAAAATTTAAGTATGCATCATATAAAAATTTCGAGGTAACTCCGTGAACTCGTAACACTAATTTGTACTCTTAAAAATTAATATAATATTTTAATATTTTGTTATTGTTATATTAAAAGACATGATAAAAAAACATAATATTTTTATTTTAAATTACTTAAGTTTTGCTTTTGTGATAATTATCAATCTGATAAAATATTATATCTTGACAAAAAATATGCAAGTTAAAATTAATTAATTTATAATTTTTGGTACGATGCCTTTTGTTATAAAGAAACAAGATGAAGGGTCAGCTTGGAATAAAAATTGTATGAAATATTTTGTGAGGTTGGTACTTTTTATAACGTAGTTAGATAGATTAATAAAAAAAATAGCTATCTTATTTGCACCACATTTTTTACTTTTGACACCATCTATTTTTTTTTTTGAAAATTTATTGGCACCATACTTGTATGATTAAAATTGCTATAAACACTACTTTTAACTTTTAATTTGTAGGACACTAAGGGCAAATAATGCACTCTCTATAACTAAAAATATAAATATATTTTTTCCATAATTCACCAATCTCTCTAAAAATGGTGATCTAAAACCCTACGCCTACATCTCTTGCTAACCTCCTCCACCGCTGTAGATATGAACTTTACCGCACACCCTATGCCGTCGTCATGACACCCCGCACATTGCGCCACTGCCATCTCTGCCGTTTGTAGGAGAAGAAGCCGGTCATAGTTGAAGAATCGAACATGAAAAAGTCGAATAATTGGACTGACCTTATAAAATCGAATATGGTGAAAATATTCGACTTTTAGAAAGTCGATTATTTTGTATTTGGGAAAATTGAAATTATAAGTGTGGCTCGATTTTTGTAAGGTCGAACATTATTACAAAATTCGACATTAGTAAAGTCTATTCTTATGTTCGACTTTATGAATGTCTATTCTTGTAGATTTTTTCGACTTTCATAAAGGCGATCCTTATGTTACATAATCAGTTATTTTTTGCCACAATCAACTCTGTAAAAGTCGAATGGTGTATTGTCGTATCATTTTTCATAAAGTCGATTGTGACATTGTAAATCAGGATTTTAAATGATTTTTTTCAACCATTTAAAATCAAAATTTATATGAAATACATATACTATTTTAAATGATTTGTTCCAACCATTTAAAATCAAAATTTATATGAAATACATATATTTTTATACATAAATTGAGATATAATTATGTATTTTTAAGTTTGATTGATGGAATTAAAAGAGTAAAAAAATGGTATCTATAAGTGAGTTTTATGTATGGAAGATTAAATTAGATATAGATAGAGAGTAAAAAGATGTTATGTTTGAGATTGAATGGAGAACATGAAGCGTTAATTATAAATTTTATTAAAAATATTTAGTATTATTAGAGATTAAAGATGAAAATTTGAAATTTTTGGTTAATTTTTTAAAATTTTTTGGTTGAATGAAGAAGATGAAGTGTTAGGAGAGAAGATGTGTATTTTGTTGATTTGAAAGTGTGGTGCCAAGTAATATTTTTTTTTTATGCTTATAATACTAATTTAAATAAAGAATAATTAGTGTGGTGTCAAAGAAGATTTCAATTCCACAAGTGTGGTGATAACATAGTGAGGTATCGGAAGTAAAACGCATGATGCCAATATAATCATCCCCCTAAAATATATAACACATATCCTTTCAGTAAGGACTCTAATTTTCCAACTAGCACAATACCAATTTACCATAACTTAAATTTAATTAATGTAACTATGTTAAAAATTATTAGCTACATGTTTAAAGGGAGAAAAAAAAATGATAGTTCTAACTTCTAATCAAAAAAATGTTTATTCCGCAAATTAATTTACCGGTAGAATAGAGCCTTCACCTATCAGAACCTGTAACATTAAACAATATTTAATAATTTTGCAAATACATGGAAAAAAATGAAGAACTTGCAACACAAATTAAACTGAAAAACCATGCATATGTGGTATAAAAAAGATAATAAGTTAACGATCGAGTAGGACCTTCGCTTTTCACATACTATAACATCATGAACAAAATCAATAAAAAAATAAGTTTACAATCTACGAAAGGAATATATCAGTATGAATGCAAATAATCAGTGATTTTTGTTTCTAATCTAAAAAAAGGAAAAGGAAAAGGAAGATTATTTAAATAAAAGCAACTTAGGGGGAAAAAATGGAGAGAAAAAGAGAGGAGTTAGATGTGTTGAGACTAAATACCAATAAATTGAAAGATTAATTAAAAATAAATATTTTTAAGTTGTTAGTGCAAAGGTTGTGGGTGTTCAATTTGGTACAAGATCCGTACCTACAGGAATAGTAACCCGATATAAAAATATAGTAA
>MKEJ01007883.1:0-10464 GCA_001753735.1 Embelia ribes | reverse complement strand
TCAAAGCCTCTTTAATTTCACACTTCCAAATCTTTTGCATAAAATTGCGGTTAGCATTCTCCATAGGAGTTGTGATATCACCTGGATTACTCATCTGATCACCATTAAAAAGTTTATCAAAGTAATCTTTCCACAGTTGTTTTATCTCTTTATCTTTTACCAACATCTTGTCATTGATATTTTTTATGCACCTCACACTATTAAAATTTTTGTTTTCCTTATCCTTCAGTCTCTCGATTCTAAATAACTCTTTTTCTCTCTATTTTGAATACAATATTCTATGTAACTCATCATGAGTTTTAGACGTTGTATCGTGGATGATCGTTTTAATTTCCCTTTTTGTTTTGTTATATCTCTCATAACCTTGAACATTCTGACACTTTTTAGTTCTCTATAGCTGTGTTGCTTTGCTTTAAGCATTTCCACCACTAAGATTCCTTTCCAAATGATAATATTTCCTTAGATTCACCAAGTGTCCCCTTAGCTAATTTATTTATATATTGTGTTATCTTCGCTTATTTTGAATTTATATCTATTTCGTTCTCCCAATCAGCTTTTTTTAATTACCTTATCCTTAAAGGCTATCATTTCCATATCCTTTAACTTTCACCATTTAATTCTAAGTTCTTAAACTTGATCTTCTTTCTTTTTCCAGCTTTGTATGCAAACATACAAAACTTAGAGTCTATATTGCGTGGCGACACTCTTTCTTGCAATAACTTTATAATCCTCTTTTTATCTACTTTCTTATAATCAATCTGACTAGCATTTGCTCCACTTCTATATGTCATCAAATTTTATTCTCTTTTGCTAAACCAAGTATTTGCTAGCATCAATTTATAAGCTATAGGAACCTGTAAAATGGAATCTCCAGCACTATTTCTATCTCTAAAACCATATCCTGGATGTATACCTTCAAAACCATTTCGACTTTCACCCACATATCTGTTAAGATCTCCTTAAAGGAAAAGCTTCTAATCGTTAGGTATTACTCATAATTCCTCTCTAAATCTTTCTAAAATTTTCCCTTAGTATTCTCATCCAGATCTATTTAAGGTGCATAAATATTTAGCACATTTATAATCTACTTACCTAATACAAGCTTAATAAGTAAAATCCGGTCACCCTTTCTCTTAATCTCGACTACATTTTTCTGTAACCTCAAGTAAATAATTATTCCTAAAACACGTCTATTCTTATCTTTACCTGTGTACCATAGTTTATAACTCCACGGTGCTATCTTTCGACATTTCTAATCAACCCATTTGGTCTCCCGTAAACACAAAATATTTATTACTTTTATATTCATTACTTTTTCAATCTCAACTAGTTGACCAATCAAGGATCTCATGTTCCAATATGCCAAACGAACCTTGTTTTCATGGACTAAATTTTTTACTTGCCCCTATCCTTGCAAATGTGAGAACCCTTACTTATTTTTCACTACACCTGAGCGCCGCTTTGAGGAAATGCCCTAACTTGCACCCTTGTCAATTTATTATTATACCCGAGGTTCAATGTAATGCTTTGCAGAGGGAACACCCTAACTCTTGCCAATTTATTACCATACTCAGGATCCGACGAAATTCTTATTTTGTTCCATTTCGTGTCATTTGACTATTTTTCGTAGTTGACCGTCAATCTACCATAACCCTCCTTTTTTATCCTGACTTGTGACAATCTATGTATCATGAAATACATAGGTGGAGTTATTATTAAAAATCTTTAATTGGTAAAAATACGTGCAAAGAAATTTACGACACGTGTCAAAAAATTATTCGGATTTTGTTTTTGTATAATTCGTTTGATTTTCTTGTTATATTTTTGGACAAATTTAATTTTTGTATGATATCTTATATTTTTGTTTTTTTTAGTTATTTTGATTTCTCGTTATATTTTTTAGATAAATTTTGTTTTTGTATGATATCTTATATTTCCTATTTTTTAATTATTTTATAACTTTCAAATAAAAAATTATACATTAGGTTAATTTAAGTTAGGTGAGAGTCTTATTATTATGATAATATTTTTAAAATATTATTAACTAATTAGGATAATATTTTCAAAATCGACGGGGAATCCTAAATTAGTAGTAATCATAATATAACAATAGCTTTAAAATTAGTTACTCTTAAATATTATTAATTGGTAAGAGACTTATTAAAAAACTAATGAGCCATTTGTCGCGATTAAAATAAATGTAACCGGAGACAACTTTTAAATTAATAAGAAAATCCTGCCTAGTTCCTCTGTGCACAAATAATGTTTTATTTTTTTATCTTTTGGTGTCAAAAACTTATTACCCGATTTTAACTTTGGTATTTTCAAACATTATAAAGCTAAACGTATTACCAATATTGTCCTTTATAATTAGTAGGGACAAAAGTAAGATAAAATCTCATCAGATTTGAACATTTTGTTTTTCATTCAAAATTTGAAAAATTATGTTTTGATTTTCAAAATGCAACAATTATTTATATATGGAGAGGGAGTTTATATTATCTGTTGCCCGTGAAAGGTACATCTTAATCAAACTCGTGAAACATGTTTTCTCCCTTTTCTTCCCCTATCCCTTTCTAATAGAGAACCCGTGGATGTAGGGAACAAATTATATTAATCTGTCATATATATTTAATTGTGATGGTTGAAGCATAAATTATTAGAAGTCCTCCGAAATTGGTTAGCTATAAGATATAGATCGAATAAACAGTGGAAAACCATATTTATTTACTTTGAAAGAATGAAAGGAAAATCCAATGAGACCTCATAACTCAAGTTGTGATCAAACTAGGAATATTCTGGTACTAATTTTCGAATAAGTTCTTCTCTTCACTTAGTTTGGAACAAGTAATTATTAAAAGAATTTTGTTTTTATTATGTGCATGTAGAAGGTTATTACTAAAGGAATGACATTTTCTCATTAGCTATTATAGGGGTAAATTTGTAACCTCCAATAGCGTAGCGGTAACATGGCGAACTACCCAAAATTTAAGGACATGACGAGCAATTGTTGCGTTCTCTTTATGGGAGCCAAAAGGCCTTGCGCCGTGCGTTGTATTTGCGCCCGAGCCTAATTATGTCCTCGTACAGTCTCTCTTACTTCATTGGCTACAAATAGCATATCATATCACCGTAGAAAAAAAATATATATATATATATTAGCGGAAATATTGGAAGGACCATATCTTCGAGCTTTTGGTGATTAGTTGTCAAGATTATCGTGGTTATTGTGGCTGATTCTAGGAAAATAATTCTAGAAGATAATGTGAATATTGGGGAACAATTATCAATTTTTTCTTATTGTCATCAACAAATTATGTGTGACATTGATAAATTCATATTAACGACCTGATGTAATATCTAATTTTGATTTTGCATAACGGATCTTGGATTTAAGACTTGATTGTTGTTGTTGAACATATGGTAATTTAATAGTAGATAGTATAAGATAAACTTTCACCAACGCCTCTATATATATATATATATACATACACCCAATAGACAATTACACAACTACTCATCTTTCCTTCTTTTCTCCTCCAAAGTGAGCATGTCTTCCCATTCCCTTTCACTCTTAAACCACAAATACACTCCACTTCCAATCCCTCTCCCACCGGACCCACTCTCCACTGACGGTACTCCGACCCTCTCCTCCACCTCGTCTCTCGAATCCTCTCCCTCGTACGACCATTCTCTCATTTTCATTCCCAACAAAACTTGCTCTTTTTCCGGTATTCCCTTCTCATGGGAAAAATTACCCGGGATCCCAAAAAGGCAGCTTTCGAAGAAAATCCAAGACCCTTCACTAAACCTCCTCCCACTGCCGCCTTCTACAGGAACTCCAACACCATCAAGGAAATATAATCCCAATCAGATCTTTGGAAGGGACCCATTTTTCATAGCATTTGTCAAGTGTTCTAAAGACAATGATGAAAAAAAGGGTGGCGATTTTTGGAAGAGAACAACAAAAATTACGAGTTTAAGCAACAGATTCGCGTTTGTAAAGCTGAGTGTTTCTTGCAAGAGTAGTTGCCCTGTGTCCGACTCCATTATTTATGTTCGAAAGCCTCGAAAACATTATCTTTCGAATTAAGTTCAAGTAAGCTCATAAAAGCTATAGCTTCAATATCTAGATTTGGGAAGTCCCCTTCTTTCTTTTCTTTCCAAGACTAAAATGTGTGGGGATAGGGATTGAGCCATAAATTAAAAATAGGGACGCTGTAATTTTTATTTTTTATTTTATGGGAGACTCAAAAATTATCACCGGAGGCTAAAGTGATATTTAAAAAAATTTCACTTAAGGGTGTGGTACACTGTAGTCCCAATAGCGAATCTTTGGCTCGTTGCTATGTGAGGCAAGAACTAGAGTGTTGCCTAAGCATAGCTTATAATTTTATATTTGGAATTTTGTGCTTTATAAGTTTATGATCTGTAATACTTTGTCTCATGTGTAGGACGTAATGCTATCACAGGAATTTGATTTTGTGAGCATATGGAAAATTTGATATTCTGTCTGTATTCCATGTGATGTTTTATGGCATTATTACTGAGTACTTACATAGCACCATGTGAAAGAACAAAGAACGACTGTAGATAGGACAATAAGTACTCTCTGTCCACAACTAATTAAGTCGTTTGATCAGACATTATTTTAGGTGAAGTAAAAAAGTAAGTACTTAAATTTGAACTGAAATAGAAATAACCAAATTAACTGTAACACCCCCATATTATAACTGCAAACCATGACAACATGAGTCTAAAACCACCAATGAAACCTTTGTCCAACATTTATAAGTTCATATGAAAACTACGACGACAGCATAAATAAATCATCAGCCGGCCCTCATCATGTTTTGGCCTCTTATTACATTAAATATAAATAACATCAAAATATGAAGTATTAATCAATGGCCTACTTCATTCTAGATAACAATAAATAAAAGTGATGTAACATAGTTCCATCGACCCTACGATCCTCAAGTGAGCTTTAACCTGGACCTGTTTCCCACAATCAACCCCACCTATTTCTGCTTGGCGTTTTATAAAAAACTAATTCAAAAGACAATCAAACATGCGTGGGTCAGAATTGTATCCAATAGTAATAAAATAACAACTTTATAAATACGGCATAATTTGAAAAGCGAGTAAATAGGAATACATGATCCAAATCCTCAATCAACTAATCTTATGTTGAACCAAATGGCAAACCAAGAAGGGGGTGAATTATTTTTCTTTAAGAATTACCGAGTTAACAAATTGTTTCCCTCTTTTTCGAAAGTGTGTGAGATATGTAATGAATGAGCAAGTAATGAAAATAACAAATATACTAGAAAAATAAAATGCAAGAAAGAGATACGATACCACGATATATAGTGGTTCGGAAATAGTCTTTCTCGATAATGGATCGGTAGAATCCTTATGTCCACTCTTCAAGGTTGTACATTTTGAGTTTCCTTTAGTATGAAATGTAAACATTTACCCCCTAGAGAACCAGTTAGTCTTCCGGGTCCTAACCGTAACCAAAACCAAGTAATTTATCGGATACTACTTGAAACCTAACCCTTGGGCTGCCAGAGTTTTTTAGTTTAAGCTTGTATTCACAACCCGAGCATAATCCCTCTTAAACTATCCAAAAGCTTGTACTCACAACCCAAGCATAATTCCTCTTTAAATACCCAAAAATTCACTCAAACTTGAGAATTTATAATCTACTGTCAAGTTTGCAGTGATGATAAAAAGAAAATATCACTCAATATACCCTTATAAACTGACTTAAAATGGATTTAACAAGTGTAAGAACAATCAAAAGGGAACTTGAGAGAATGACATTTTGCTTTTGCTTTTTTGGCTTTTGAGCACTTGAATTCTTGGTTGGCAAAGCATCAATGAAGTATAGGAGTGATATAAATCAGATCTGGAAGAGACATGAATGTTGGAGAGGTAGCTTGTTATCCCCAACAAAATTTATTGCAAGTTATAATCTTTGGTCTTGGAAGATATGATGTCTATCTTCAAATATGTCGATTAATTTTGACAATATGTCAATTGATTTGAATAAGTCAACTAATTTTGAGAATAAGTCAACTAATTTGATACTTGTGACTTTTTGTTGTAAAAAATAGTTTAGTATTTATATTAGACTATTTATACGTCGACTGATCTAAGAATATGTCGAGTGGTTTGACCCAAAATTCAATCTTAATTTATTTTAAACTTTTGAGCTCCCGCCTTTCCAACTTTTGAACTTATAAGCTGACTTATATGAATAAAAGTCAACTTATTTTCTAGTTCATTATCAAGTAGTGGAATTTCCATGTATTGAAGCATTTCCGAGCTTTTCTCTAAGTCCGAGATCTTTCATAAACACTTGTTCAAATATTAGTACGACTATAAGAGCTCGATTTTGTTTATTTTCACTTAGACTTTTCTATCATAAAAAATCAATAAAATGTTTTAATTTGAAACCTGGGGGCAACATCTAGGAACCCCAATACTATTGGAGGTAGCTACGTATACGAATGAT
Source organism: Embelia ribes (assembly GCA_001753735.1). NCBI lineage: Eukaryota > Viridiplantae > Streptophyta > Magnoliopsida > Ericales > Primulaceae > Embelia > Embelia ribes. The sequence continues at coordinate 3,941 of MKEJ01007883.1, read as the reverse complement.
CATTTTCAGATATAGAGAGGCTAGTAAGTAGACTGCTAAAATTGTCCTTTACTTGCTACCGTAGAAGGTTAGGTGATCCATATTCCAATGTGAAGTAAATGCATACACCCGAATAAGTCAACAAAGTTACTCATTTACGGTCACAATCGATGTTGGCCTAGTAGTGCACTAGCCCGTTCATTTCCATATTGTTATTAAAACCACTCATATCCATTACTATTAAATCACATGAAAATAGGTGATCCACAATCATCACTTCAGAGTCACAAAAATATAAACTAGGCACTACACTTATACCGAGAGGAGTATCTAAAAACAATTGAGTATACGATTGGTCTGGTACCAAACCTAGAGATTTCTCAAATCGAGCAAATATAAAGGATTGGGATGTACCCGTATCGAAAAGAACAATAGCCTATGAAGATAAGAAAAGAAAAATACCTTGGATTTCGGAGGGCTCTCCCAGTTATGGGACAACTTGACTTACTATCTGTTACACATGCTTGAGGGGACAGTTGAGTCGAGGCCGAAATGGATCAGTTTTTGCCTTGAAATCCTCAAGTACCCCTATTACCAGTAAGAGCATGGGATGAAATATATAGTGTCAATGAAGGCACTGGAATTGGCATTGGTAAGGCACTGAGAGATGTATCCAAATTCTGATTGGGCTTATTCGAATAGTTGGAATGTATATGGCCCTAGTTGCGATATGTTTGATACCAAACTTGAAGACATGATTTGATTTTATGATTTTGATCCCCATACTTAAAAACATCTTGCCTGATTAGATGTTCCCCTAGAATTCATAGGAGTTAAGGCTGTGTGCCTTGAAGTATGCTGTAGAGAATCTTGAGTGTAGGCCTCGTTAGGTCTTTTAAGATCATTTGGGTTGTTGTTAAACTTTCCTTATGACTTGTTTATATTATTATTGTGACCATGTCTACCTATCTCACTGTGATATTCTCCACTTGTACCCCCACTTGGTGAGCTTGAATTGCTTTTTCCTTGCTCTGCTATCCTTGATATATGATTTTCACAAATGTGTCTTGCTTTAGCTTCAGTTGCCTCTGATGACATTATTGCCTCTATTATTTCCTCGTAGGTTTTGCAATGATTAGGATACTGAGCTATCTAAATTGAAGGGTGCAATCCTAACTTAAACCTTTTGACATGTAGTTTTTCAGTAGATACAAATTTTCGTGCGAACTGGGAATGTCTCAAATTTTTTCTCGTATTGGTCCACCTTTTGATTCTATAAATTATCTTATATTTTTTTCCTTTCAAACATAAAGAAAATTCTTTCTAGAAATATATCTTTAAACCCATCTCAGGTTAGATGGTTCTAATTCAAGGTAGCTACACATCTCGTCTGCCATTCATTGGCTTCGTCTTTCAGGTAGAAAAGATCTATAGTCACCTTCATAATATCTCCCTTGATACATAAGAGTTTGGAAGAATTTTTTAATTTCCCTAAGCCATTGGTACGTTGCCATAGGGTATGTTCCCCTTATAAAAAATAGGTGCATTCATGCATCCTAGATTTTGGTGTGCCCGCTCTATCAAACTCTGTCAATCACTACCACTTCTTCCGGGTCAAGATGCTATAGTATCTATTATAGTCCATGCCATTTATCATATGGTGCTCTATAATAGTTGAGACAAGTTCCTCACATTTATGTTCAGTGGGGCAGAACTAGAACTCCCAACATTTGGTGTTATAGGAGGGATTTAGGCCTCAATTGGAGGCAGAGGGTTTTCTCAGTTAGTTGCCTCCGCTTTTGAGTCCTCAACCCTATTGCCTGGGTGTGAGGAGGGTTCATTCATAGCCAGATCCTGTTGTCTTAGAAAGCTTGTAATCATTCCAGTGTAAGGGCAGGTTCTTGAAGGTACATCCTTCAAATGAAGTCCTTCTCCCAAAGGGCTTCTGTCAGGTAGGTTATTAAAAGCGTCTTGTTATTTTATTATCTATATCCCTACTAAGGGAGAATTCAATTGCCTAACAATTCTCATTTGAGACTATACTCATATATACGTACATACTTATACCATACAAGTACAATTAGCATCCAACAAATACCGATAACTTAGTGGCTTGCTTTCGTCCACGGTTCCACCCCTATTATAAACTAATAGGGCATTCCCTGCCATTCTATTATGGGTTTAGAAGTCAACTAAGCCCACTGTAATGTTCCAAAAATTTCGAGTAAATTTTGGCTTTTAGAATAATATTACATGTTGCATTATAAAATTATTATAGCGTGGTATGTTGTAGATATAGCATGGCATGTTTGTACAACATTGTGTAGCACGGCGTAGTGTATATTCATTTATATGTAGAGATTTATGTATGTTAGTATGTGTGAAGATTATGTTCCACATATCTATAATGTATATATAAAGTAGTGTAGTTGAAGTCAACAATTGTAGGCTATGAGTAGGGTATCCGGGAGGTGTTCGATCGAAGTTGGAGAAATTTTTGAAAATTTACACTGTCCTATGGGTGTCGATCTGCAGACAGCCATCGGACAACCGAATCTAGGCCGCCGGAAACCTGCGTGAGAAAAAGTACTTTTGATCATATATTATAACATATTGATCTCATAAAGCTACTTTTCATTTTATGCACGAAATAGAGAGATAAAGAGAATGAGGTAGAGATCTTGAGAGCTTCGATCTTCTCAGCTTAGTTTCATCTAGATCAAGATCTCATTTGTTGTTAAAAATTAATTTTCTTCATCCTTGTTATGAGAGCTTCCTTTTGAGGTAAGTCTTACTTTCTATCTTGTTCATTTGCATTGCCTCAATTTTCGTGCCTTGGTTGTACATTGAAACAAAGTTGATATTCTTGTTCCTTATTTAGCGTAGATCATGTTATTCTATAGGTGTGTCGTGATCTGAATTGTGTTGTTAGATCTATTAGCAAAGAGAAGTGAATAGCATTTGGAGGTTTCTTGGCATGCCTTTGCGAGGACTCAATATTTAGCTTTTAAGGTAAGGTAGAGTATGAACTTTAATATAAACTTGATGACTTTGACTGTATATTGATGTAATTGATACGTCTTGTATGCATAGTTGTTTGGCGTAACTTTAACATGATATATTGAATTTTATTATCTTGCGTAGTATATTTATCATGTTTAAATGTGTAGACAAATATCTTCATGCATAACATATTATTCTCATTTAAGTGTTGGCATAGCATTATTTTTCATTGAAAAACTTGGTTTTAAAGGCATTGAAAAGCGAAGGCGTAGCTTTATTTGTAAAAGAATCATTTTAACATGTATTGCGTAGAATTTACTCCTTTACTTTTTTTATGGGACAAGGTATCAACTTTATTAAAATGCATGAAAGCAATCAAGCCTACAACCTTACCTTAAAAGTCAAGAAATCTGTAGCAGGAATTATTTATTGATTGTGTCACATGCGAGTAGCGGGTCAATGAAGACTTTGATCACGTCACAATATAGTGGCGGGTCTTAGCGAAAATATCATAGCCCGTTTTTATAAAAATACTTAGAGATACAAGTCCCAAAATTTCAAGTATTATGCATAGGCGTTGGCGTTGTATGTTGGCGAAGTGTGTTTTGCATAGCATTGTGTTATAGTAGTGGTGTCTGTTGCATCCATGACTAATAATTACATTCATGATTATTATATCTTTCTCATATGTTGTAGCATGTTACTCATGTCATACATATAGCGTAATCTCATTTTTACCATAGAGCTAATCGTCTAATTGTATACTTTTATACCCTTTTATCTTATGCGTTGTTTTGTAGGTGCAGAGGTAGGAGTTGAGCATCATCAGATGCCTTGATGCATGTTGTACATAATTTTGATGTCATAGAAGTCCATTGGTAGAGGCCAAGAATAGAAGTTATATATTGTTGTTGGCGTAGTATTTTGTTAGCAAGAATAATATGTAACTTCTTTTCTTA
>MKEJ01007870.1:0-18436 GCA_001753735.1 Embelia ribes | reverse complement strand
CGACTCCACTCGGCTAGTACATTTATTCCCTAGATGGAAAAGAACATTTGTCCATGCAGAGATAAATATCTCCTTGAAGTCCTTTATCTAAGTTTTTTCAAAATAGTTTACCATAATCGCAGGTAACTCTTTTTAGCATTTCTCCAACCTCCAATTCAACTCATCTTCAATATCATAATTCTTGATCTTCATTCACTTATTCGTTATCTTAGACTACTCCTTTTGTGGAGTCTTCAACTTAATCACACCTTGAATATTTTTTGATATGTGTCACCCATAAATAATTTGCTTTGCTTCTAGAAATACTTTAGCGATGGCATTCATTAGCGCCAATTCTCTGTCAGTGATTATAACCTTTGGTAAAGAACCACATTTCTTCAATGCTTCCAAAAGCATCCACAAAGTCCACGTGTAAAGAGAGCCTCGAAGAAACCAAGAATGAAATATGTGTGGAAATGATGCTTATTATTTGAAAAAGAGGCATCTTATATCGATTTATCTTGTAGGTGCAATCCATCATAAAGATGGATGGCAAACTATTAGCCAAAGCAATTGAATCTTGGGGAGCCCAAAAAAGATTTTTAATTATGTCTTCTTTAGAACGGTTGTGGTGAATGAACCATTTCTGCTTGTCCGCTAACTTGAACACCTCTTAAATGATAGTTTGACCATCCATCTCCTCTATCTTCATCTTCGACCCCGAGCATTGTAAATTTGCTTTGGAAGGGTGCAATTATTAGGTTTATTATGTTTTAACTCCGTATGTATTTGTTTCGACTTTATATTATGCTTTAACAGGCGCTTAACATCATCTTGTGCCTTCGGTGTTAATCGCCCCAACATATGAGTGCCCTGCACCAAAAGTGTATAACTGGTGGTTGTGTTGACCATTCTTCACAATAAATAACCATACATTATGCTCCCTATTCTTGGTGTACTTTACACGAAACAGGCAATTACATGTCATCATTGAATATTTATGAGGCTTTGACTTTCCCTCCCCTTCGACCTTTTTGATGTAAACACCACCTTTAATATGGCTACGTTGTGTTCCACTATGTTTACATGCAAAGTATACGGATGGTGTGCACTTTTTGCCGTAGTTTAATCTCAATTTCACAACAACTACTCCTATCTTCTTCTCCCCTTTTTTGTATCTACTCGGTTGCTTTCTCAATAATCATGAATACCTAACAAAAAAATTTTAAATTTAATAAAAAATACGCGAAATAAGGTAGATTGACCAAAAAAAATAGGCCAAAACCTGTAGGAATAATTTAACGCACCTCGTCAATCATAAATTTGCTAGACGCGTCAATGAGATTGGAAGATACGGCTTCTACTTCTCCAATCTTAACAATCTCATTGCATTCAAAAAAATCTCCGAAAACTTCCTCATGCTCAATATTTTCTTCTTTTTTATTAATTTTTTTGTTTTTTTCATCTTCTTGTACTCGTTCGTTCTCGGCAATGAATATCTATATCATATATAAACTGAAATAATGTTAATAATAAAAATAATTATTTGCAAAAAAAAAAAAAATGAATAGGAATGATATTTGCAAAGATAGAATTACCTCAACTTGATGTTTCTCCTCCAATTCTATTTCCATTTCCATTTGAAATATTTGTTCTTCCTCATTTGATCCCAATTGATCACCAATCTCAGCATGTTAGAAAAGGAAAAAAAAATTATTCAATCAGTACATTGCAAAATGATTCGACCCTATATTTCGACTTTGGTATTCGAAAATTGTATAAAGTTTAGACTTTTGTAAAGTCCAACCATGTTTCAGTGCTCACTGTGACACGACAAAATGTTTTGACTTTAAGGAAGTCAAAACTTGTTAAATGTTTTGACTTTTATAAGGTTGAATCAATTCCAATTTTTTTACATGTGTAATTCAACTGTAGCATGTCCGAAAATGGTCATTGATTTCGACTACTACAAAGTCGAATATAGGTTAACTTACTTGTGTCTATTAAGGTGTTTAGTAAATTTCAATTTTACTAAAGTCGATGTTGGCAGAAAGTTTCGACCTTATGGGAGTCGAAAGATTCACATAAATTCGAAAATTAGGAATTTTCCTGAATGTGTTGTTAGCTTTTTTACCAAAATTTTCATAAAAAATATAAGTAATTTTGACCATAAATAAGCAAAGTAATTAGATTTTTTACAAATATATTCACATATTACATGCCTAACAAGTTGTAATTGAAGGATATGCCTTTGACAATAGAGACTGGGAAGACAATTTAATATCTTCTATTGTTGGGTTCATTGATTTTCAAATCTTTTCTAAATAGGATTTAATGTATGCATGATATAGATTGATGATATTTGATTGAATGGAATAGTGTTCTAAATTGGGTTTAAGATGTGGGTTTAAATTTAGAGAGAGAAAGAGTTAATATGAATAAGATAAAATGTTGGAGAAAATTTAAAGAATTTGGGCATTTTAGTAATTTTAATGCGGTGTGCTTGAGAAAAAAAATGATTGTGCCAACAGCTAAAAAAAATTAATTTAATTAGTGTGATACTAATATGATTAGTGATATAGTATAAAATGGAATGTATAGTAAAGAGGTGTAAAGTAAATTATTGATATGCCAGTAAAATCACCTTGTATGCATATAATTTATTATATATTTTTTTGTCCCATTGGAGGCAAGAAAGGAAGAAAATGGGATAATTTTATCAAATTACTCCTTTCAATAGAAAAAATTAGTAGCAATTTCGGATTTATATTAAATTTGACATGAATTTATTTTGTTTAACTGTCAAAATTTAATTTAAGTAGTTGACCTAATGGCCGATTCATATGTGCTGAGCCACACCTACTAATTTGCTAAGTTAAACTCTGCCCATATGGAAGAAAATGATGTATTTACGAAAATTTGGACATCAGACCCACGCCAAAACAAAAACCATGCATATAAAAAAAAAAAAAAATGTCAAAATCTGTGTTATGTATCTTATCCTTATATCCACTTTCAATTTCCATTTTCTCATTAAAGAATAGATATTTCGACTCCCACAATGCCCTTTTCCGGTCAAGCAACCCCCTAATCTCGCCGTGAACTGCCCGCCGATGGCGCTTCCCTTACCCACCGCCGCCGCAATCTCCCCCAATTCCGCAATCACGAGCCTATGGAATGTTAAAATCCCCAAATTGGTGAACAAATATAGTAATACCAGGGGTAGGGTAAGGGTTTGTGCGAGGGTTAAGGATGTGGAGGTGCAGTTCTCGGCTCCGGCGGCGGCGGAGCAGAGGAGAGATAGGGAGGAGGAAGAGAAGAGGGAGTTTTATGTGAATATGGGGTTTGCGATTCGGACCCTGCGAGAGGAGCTGCCGAAGATGTTCAATAGGGACCTCAGTTGTGGTATTTACAGGTTTGGATTCCATTTTCTGGTTTTCTGATTTTATTTATTTATTTATTATTATTATTATTTATTTTTATTTTTATTTATTATTATTTTTTTTACGTGTTTTGTCTGTGTTTTGGCTTGTGAGTGCATTCACATCAGTTTTTTTTAAATCCCAAAATTTTCCCATTTGATTTCTCAAAAGAGAAAACTTGAATCAGAATTTGAGAAATCATAATGAGAAATGTGCCATGACAATGTTTTTATTTTTCTTAGTTGCTAGAAAATTTTAATAATTTTTTTTCACTAAAACTATAAAATCCTGGTTAATTTTAGAAAAAAATGTTTTTATATTTTATTGTAATATATATAGTTATTGTAGTAATTTTAAACAAATTTTATAGGAATACGAGCAATTTGTAAAGTGTGAGTTTCTAGTAGGAGAAGTGAGAAATTTGTCAAGTGCGAGTTTCTAGTATGGGAAACGGGTTTGTAGAGAGGGAGGTGTAGAAATTAAATAAGAAAGATTGCTGTGAATGCTCTTAGATTGGTAAAGCTTTTAATAATACGTATATCAAGCTTTGGATTATAATTGTTCTGTTTTGGATGGAGCATGAATTTTAAGATCTTATGTTTCAATTGAGGTTTTAGGAAACCTAACATATAATACCAATATGTATAATATTTAACGTTTTGGCATCCTACCATTATACCTATTTTTGACCACTATATTCAATCCTTATACCTCACTTGCTAAAATGGAGTTTGTGATATGGAGAATGCCCATAGCTGACCCTTGTTAGGAACTGGACTCCTACCAGTGTAGATATTTGCATCCCGTATATTTTAATTCCTATACCTCGAACTCTAAAACAAATGTTGGGATGTGGGAAGGTCATAACAGATCCCTTAAACTTGAACAGTACTACCCTGGTTCAAAGGGAGCACTTTAGCAAATTCCTTATTTATTTCAGGATATAATAATGTTTGGATACACTGATGGGAGTGTGCTCTTGGGTTTAATCCCTTAGGGTAGTGATTCATTTAGGGACACTGGTGGTAGTGCACCACAACCATTCATACCAATGTACACCCTCCTCCGTTCACAAATAATAGTTCATTTTTACCTTTTGGGTGTCCAATAATAATTGTTCACATCCACTATTGGGTTGGTAAATTATTAGCACACTATATCATTCGCCCTCATAGTTCTCTTTTGACCGGGGTTATTGTTTTAGACAAAGGCAAAAACTAGCTTTACATCACATCATATTAATATGAATTCCAAATCTACCCTTAGTAGATTTATTATTTTGTTTTTAATAATTGTGAGGGTTAATATTTGTTAATATGTTAAATGTTGTAACCCCCAAAATACAAAGCGGACAATTATTTTTGGACATCCAAAAGAGAACAGTGGACTATTGTTTGTGAACGTAGACTCGGAGAGAATAATTTTGAGGGGCAAATTTTGTAATTCATATTAAAATAATGTGATGTAAATCTACTTTTTTTGACTCTGCTTAAAACCGTGTGCTAAGTCAAAGGGGCCAATTATTTGCGGATGATTGAGAGTATCTAACACTATTCAATCCTCTAAAATAATAGATGGATTGTTGCAATATTCCTCCTCAACTAGGAGATCACTATTAATTCCCAATACTACTTTTGAGTTTAGGGGGTCCAATGTGGACATTCCTGTCATTCCAGCCTCTGTTTTAGAGTTTGAGCTATAGCGATTAAAATTTAGGGGACGAGAATAAATATAGTGAATAGGGATTGAATTGTTTGGGTACAATAGTGGGAGTGTTCCGTTGGCTTTAATTTCTAAAATGTAGGATAGGGAGCTATTTAGAGGCACCAGTGTAATTTATTACTGTTTCTGTTTGTGTGCTTGTAGAAACTTTATTTTTTGACGAGTAATGCTTTTTGGACACATTATTAGCCGCACGGAGCATAGATGTTGTCCAACAAGTTATGTAAGAATAAGTTTTTCTTTCTGGTATTAGGCATTTAGCAGTTTAGAGCCACATAGCTGCGTTGAAATTTTACTGACAAAAGATTAGCTGAGTATTTGTTACCTTAGACTATCACAAACAAAGAATATGTTATGTTGTTAGTAGAAGGTAAAGTTTGCTTATAGTGGTAACAGATGAGCAGTGAACTATTCAATATCTGTGCCTGGTTCTAATCTCTAAGTGTGATACAATACAATACCACAATAAATTAACACATACCATGTTTTAAAAATTTTGAAAAATCCAGTGAACTCACTAAGTTGCTGATCTAGTTTGTGATGATACAATGATTCTGTAGCTGTTGGATGAGTCTGTTATTCCATTGCTTGAGCAACTCATGACTACTTTTGTTTTTCCCAACGAAATCATTTCTTCAACTTCCTCAACGTAAAAAAAATAATAATAAAATAAAATAAAAAATCGTTCCCACAATGCCTTTTTCCGGTCAATCGACCACCTAATCTCGCCGTAAACTGCCCTTCGATGGTGAGTCCGTTATCCACCACCGCTGCAATCTCCTCCAATTCTGCAATCATAAGCCTCTGGAATATTAAAATCCCCAAATTTGTGAGCAATTATGGTAATACCAAGGCTAGGGCTCAGGTTAGGGGTAGGGTTTGTGCGAGGGTTAAGGATTTGGAGGTGCAGTTCTTGGCTCCGGTGACAGCGGAGCAGAGGAGAGGGATGAGGAGAAGAGAGAGTATTATGTCAATACGGGGTATGTGATTCGGACTCTACGTGATGAGCTGCCGCTACAGGGAGCTCAGTCTTTCTAAATCCCAAATTTCTCCCATTCGATTTCTGAAATGAGAAATCCTGAAAAAGAATTTGAGAAATCTTTGAATGAGAAATGTGTCTTTCTATTTTTCTCAGTTTCTAGAAAGCTTTCAGTAATTTTTGTTTTCACCAAAACTATAAAACACTAGTTAACATTGGGAAAAAAATGTTTTTATATTTTACAGTAATATATATAGTTATTGTAGTAATTTTAATTTTTTTTAATAGAAATACTAGTGTGAGCAATTTCTAAAATGTGAGTTTCTATTAGGAGAATTTGGTTTCTAGAAAGGGAGACGTAGAAGTTAAATGAGATAGATGTGAATGCTCTGAGATTAATAAAGCTTTGAATTATACGCATATCAAGCTTTGGATTATAATTGTTCTTGTTTGGATGGAGCATGAATTATAAGATCTTATGTTTCAATTGAGGTTTTAGGAAAACGAACATATAATACCAAAATCTAGAATATTTAATGTTTTGGCATCCTACCATTATGCCTATTTTTGACCTCTATATTTAATCCTTATACCTCACATGATAAAATAGAGATTGTGATATGGAGAATGTCAACAACAGACCGTACTTTCCTACCAAGGTAAATATTTGCAACCTGTCTCTTTTAATTCCTACACCTCAAACTATGAAGCAGAAGTTGGGAGATGGGGAATGCTTACAACAGACCCCAAAACTAAAGCAATATTGTCCTAGTTGGGCACTTCAGCAAATTCCTTATTTACTTCAGGATATAGTAATGTTTTGATACACTGATGGGAGTATTCTCTTGGGATTAATCCCTTAAGGTAGTGATTCATTTTGGGACATTGGTGGGGAGTGCACTACAACCATTCATACCTATGTGCTTGCTCCGTTCCCAAATAATTGTTCATTTTTCCTTTCGGGATGTCCAATAATAATTGTCCACTTCCACGTTTTGGACGGTAAGCATATTATCATCATTGGCCCTCGTAGTTACTAAAGACAAAATAAGATACTACCTTTGTACATAAATAAGTCTTCTTTGACTTAACATATAGTTTTAGACAAAGTCGAAAAGTAGTTTTACACATCATTTTAATATGAAATACCAAACTCCCTATAGTAAATGTCTTATTTTGTCTTTAGTAATTGTGAGGGTTAATATTGGTTATATGCTAAACTTTGCAATCCTAAAATAGAAAATGGACAATTATTTTGGGGTATTCCTAAAAGTAATGGTAGACTATTATTAATGGACGGAGGGAGAACTGTTGAGGGGCGAATTTGGTAAGTCCTATTAAAATAATGTGATGTAAACCTACTTTTTGACTTTGCCTAAAACTATGTGTGGAATCAAAGCGGCCTATTATTTGTGGACAGAGGTAGTAACTAATACTATTCAATGCTCTAAAAGGATTGAGCAATTGTTGCATTATTCCTCAACTAGGAGATCACTATTCATTCCCAATACTATTTTTGAGTTTAGGTGATCTAGTATGGACATTCCTGACATTCCATCCTTTGTTTTGGAGTTTAAGTTATAGTGATTAAAATTTAGGGGATGAGAATAAATAAACTGAACAGGGTTTGTATTGTTTGGATACAATAGTGGGAGTGTTCCCGTGGGGTTAATTCCTGAAATGTAGGATAGGAACCATTTAGAGACACCAGTGTGATTTATGAGTGTTTGTGTGCTTTTAGAATTTTATTTTTTGAAGATTAATGCTTTTTGGACACATCATTAGCCACATGGAGCACAAATGTTGTCCAAGAAATTTTGGAAAAATAGAATTTTCCTTCTGTTATTAAGCATTTTAGCACTTAGTGCCACATAGCCACGTGGAAATTTTACTGGCAATATTATCTATCGGATTATATGTTACCTAGGACTATTACAAACATGAAAATGTTATATTGTTAGAAGAAGGTAAAGTTTGCCTATGGTGGTAATGGGTGAGCCGTGAGTTATTCAATACCTGTGCCTATTTCTACTCTCTAAGTATGATACAATGTAACAACACAACAGTTTAACACGTATCATGTTTTTAAAATTTAGAAAGATCCAATGGACTCATTATGATGCGATGATTCTGTAGCTTTTGGATGAGTCTATGTCGTCCCATTGCTAGGGCAACTCATGACTACTTTCGTTTTTTCATAAGTAACTCATGACTTAGTGCCAGCCATAAGTGAAGTGAATTTTTGGGAGCTTATATGTATGTATATATGAAGAATTCAGATTTGATTACTCTGGTTGTAAAATGGTCTGTATATATGGTCTGAGCTGTGTTTGACGAGTTACTTCTCTTTTTTGAATTGTTGATTATGGTCTTATTGGTGCTGGTTAAAGTTCGGCTGCAGCATGTGCTTTGAAAGCATTTCTTGGTCCCTAACTGGCAAAATGCTCCTGCTCTTGTCCAGTCATAGACTCATAAATTTGCTAGTTGCGTAAGATTTAAAATATTTCTTTATGTATTTATGAATAAATAAAGAATTGAAAAGAGAACTTTACAGAAGTTTGTTATAGTATAATGGTGGTTATGTTTTGGTTGGAGTAAACCAAGAGTTGCAACTTAAAACAATATAACTAGCTTTCCTGCCACATAGAAATGTTAGGTGTCCAGGTCAACTGTTGTTGGGGCTTAATTCACAGAATTTTTAGCAACTATTTGTCTATAATGTCGTTCGTGGACACATGCTCTTGCGTGTTGGTTTGTGTATGCAACTATCATATATGCCTGGTTATTATTATGCATGAAATGTCATTTGTGCATATAAACACAACTTAATTGCGGGCATAAGCTAGTCTATTCTTACCTTGCTTCGAAAGTCGAACACCCATTAATAACAACTACGTTGGTACGATGTAAAAGAATGAATGATTATCCTCTAAAATTGTGAAGTCAACATTTTAGAGTAGTGGATACAGATTTAAAATTCACAACTATGTGATGATAAATGTTAAGACAATCGTGGGAGACATGATGTAAAGAATCTACTATGATCGATCGTCTGAATAAGCTGAGATTGTAGGAAATGTAACAGTAATAGAAAATGGATAGACATTGAGTATCTGTGGGGTAATTTTCAGTTATATTCAACTCGAAAGTAATGATTACAAAAGGGGAATAAAAGTGCTGTTAAATCTATGGATTGAAGCTAAACTAAAACATACTGGAAATGAAAATAAAATGAAACAATAACAATTTTTTCCACCCCCAAAAATGAACTATCAGGTATAAATAGAGAGCAATAAACTCTATTTGCAGGAATGCCCCTTAAGTTTCTATGACTTGCATTAACTCCTTAATCGAATACATTAACAATTTAGCCCATGGGTCTTCAATTACTCCAATAACCAGCCCTCTTCGTAATTATTCCTCTACGTTTAAGCCCTCAAAGGGGTTCATTACACATGATTGGACTTGTCATTCCTCGTTTATGCAGCAATGCTTCTTCTGCTTTAAGCTAGAATTAACAAGAGTGGATTGATGTATCCCATGTTCTTGGACCAAACGGACCCTAATATGTGGGAAAATTCATCCATCTATACTTCTACATGAAAAAGAACTCTTTAACTAGTCATCGTGTTGTAGAAAATTCAGTGGCATGTATCTATTTTCTCATTCATTATGTTGTGAAACTTTATTTCTATGATTCACTTTTCAGCATAGGGTATTGAGCCACTTCCTACCATGCTGTAGACATGCACAGAGCAACAATGATTTCACAGATGATATGAGATTCTAAAACAATATATTTTCTTGTTGCTCTTCAGCTTGAGTTCTGTTTACCCTTTTCCGTTAATTTTCGAATTTGTCAGACCATACTAATGTTTGCTTAGAGGTTTTCAGATGACTATATCACTAGATTCTGTCACATAAATGGTATATTTGTGTTACTCGTGTGCACTCAAAGTGCTTCGAGTTCTCCATTATATGTTGAGAAAAGTGATTTAGTTGTGTGGAGTCTGCTAATGTCTGGGTGCCAATGTAATAATAGGTGAATGAGGAACTTGTAGCTTTTAATTTAAGAGCAAGATAGTTGTCAGCATCGGTTGTGGCTGATGTTTTTGGATTAGAACCGTATGATTTAGAGTCCATCTGGCAGATATCATCATGCATTGCTCCACACCAAAATTTGTTAATATTCCATGTGTTCTTAATAAATCTGAGAATAGTATGTCTGAGAAGATGCATACCACATGCACCTGTATTATCAGTTTTTGAGGTATAGGTCTAAGTTTGTCGTGACCAATTATAGCCTTTTGTCAATGCATGTTAAAACTTATGCAGCATGCAATGATAGAGATTTAAAGGTATGGATTTCTTGAATGTGTCTGATGATGGACGTGCTTTTTTAAACTATGGTGATTGTTGTCAACCTTATCTGTGGAAGGAGTCTTGAAGTGTGGTGGTACTATTTTTTTCCTGCTAGTGTCTATCAATGTTTTGACACTTGGATATTTATGTCACCGCTTCTCTTTAAACTGTTTCAAAATTGGTAGAAGTTTAAATCTTATAGGAAAATTTTGGCAAAGTACAATGTGAAGTAGCGAGGAAAGGTTTAAAAAGATGAAAAATAAAAAGAGGTAATCAGGGAAACTACAGTTAGGAAAATTTTGACTGCAGGTACTACGATATAACTTGCGTTGAAATGTTACAAATGCATTTAGGGTGTTAACAATTAAGAAGTTTCTAGGGTCCTAACAACTATATCTGGTAATTGGATTTGAAGCTATTTCGATGCAAGGGTTGAAACAATTAATTGGTCAGCTGTTCAATCAAAATAAGTTCATATCCAATGTTCTTAATCCAGTTGCAAAGATGCTAATAACTTTTGAGTAGTTAGTCATCCTCCTTTTTGTCTCAAGATAAAATGGGAAACATGGCAAACTATAATGGAGTGCAAGTGTAACATCGAAACTGCCATGGTATCACTCTTCTAGCATTTATTTCTGTAAGGCAAAGTTGGAGAATATATTCTTCTGATGGGGCTATCTTCCATTCTCTTTTCAGAGATGATATTGCTTTTAAAGATCCAGTCAACACCTTCGTTGGTATAGAAAACTACAAGTCCATTTTCTGGGCCCTTCGGTTCCATGGCCGCCTATTTTTCCGTGCCTTGTGGCTCGATATAGTAAGCGTGTGGCAACCCTCTGAAGGTGTAATAATGATCCGTTGGACAGTTCATGGTATCCCACGTGTCCTCCGGGAGAGCCATGGTCGCTTTGATGGTACGTCAGAGTACAAGCTTGATAAGTACGGAAAAATATACGAGCACCGAGTACACAATATTGCCCTTAACTCTCCCCCAAAGTTTCGAATGCTTTCAATGGAGGAACTAATCAGGTCCGTTGGTTGCCCTTCAACACCAAAACCTACCTGCTTTGAATATTTTCCTTCTTGGATTAAGGAATTTGTGCCTTTGGTTGTGAAGTTAACCTTGGTAAGGGTTTTTGTTACACGGGTTACTTTGTCCTCTCTGAGGTCTGAGGGAGAATCATCGAGGAAGGCGTAGTGGTGGTGTTTTCTTGAGATAGCATTTTGTCAAGCTTCAAAGTTTTGTATGTTTTGTTATAGTTTGTTTATAGTATATATAGAGTGGAAATTATAATAGAAGAGCTTCCTGTTTTGAATTATTTGTTGTAAGAAATTCACGTGGAGTTGAATAAGTAATGTAATACTTCTCTACCTGTAAATCCTGAGAGACCATGCATAATTGTGTTCTACAAACTAGTTGGATGAATGATATGCGAATAAGGCTTCACTTTCATGTGTTTACGCAAAAAAGTGCATTCAATCTTGTTTGAGTATGAAATCTTGTTGGTGCAAGTAAATGTTCCCCTTTGTCTATTATGGTGGAGCTTATTTATGCTATATGTTGGTTGTTCTTGTTTTTGTTCTTCTTGCTGGAATAATTTCTTCTTCTTTTGATCACGAGACACCATTCCATTCATAATATTATGATTAATTTCATATAATTTTGATCACGATACACTGATCCATACATAATATTATGATCTAAGATTATATTAGGTTGGTGACATTCTTGAGCACACGAACTTGAATTCACCATGTTCAAATGGATAATTAGCCCCACAACAACAACCAAAAAGCAATAACGCCAAATTTAGAAGAAGCCAAGAATGTTATTCAAAAAAGAAAAAAGGAATTCAGAGCAGACCAAATAGATCTTGCGTGTAATGAATTAATCCTAAAATCTAATGCACTTTAGCAATTATTTTAAGAAAGCCTTCAATGTAATAGCAAAAGCAGAGAGCAAAAGAAAATCAGTTGCGTAGGTCATGAATGCCCACACCTAAAGTGGTCTTATCGAAAATACGATGAAAATAACAAGAATTTTTAAAATGTTTGGAAAAGGGAAGGGAAGAGGGATATACAAAAATTTATGCGTTTGCCGGGAGTCGAACCCGGGTCTATTGCTTGGAAGGCAATTATCCTTACCGTTGGACTACAAACGCTTTGATGGTTGTGATGTAAAACAGATTTTAACAGAATTAAACTATTATAGTTGGTAAAGTTAGAAAATCACAATTATGATAAATATATTTGATGAGAACCAGGCATAATTATGATAGAGCAGGATCATATATGATCAGAATGGTCCACTCTTTCCAAATTTGGAGCCAGAATCCAAAGCTATTGGACCCAAACCAAACCGATCCTATGCATTCAGTCTCGATTCTCTTGATAAATTTGCAAAGCCTTTTCAACCCTTTAAATGTAATGAGAGTTGTGAAGGATTATCTTGTTGACAAAGTACTACGAAAATCAATAGACAAATAGTTTTAAGAATGAGCCTATGTCCCTAAACTTTGCTCTAAAAGTCTTATTTCCATTTATTAGCGATAAAACTCATCGCAGTAAGAACTGCTGCATCTACCTAGCGTACATGATCAAATTGAATCAGTTTTAGGATTGAATACTTGCTTCTTCAGTACCCGTTTCTTTTTTTAAGACATCACAAAAGCACACGATTCAGGGGCACAATTTTTTATGAAAAAAAGTTCCTACAAACCACATTCCACCAAAGGAAAGAGAGAGAGAGAGAGAGAGACCAACATACATAAGAACGCACAGAAGACGCAGAAATGGGATGAATCAGAAACATATCACTACAGCAACCAAAATTGATTTTCTGAAAGGGAATAAACATACACAAGCCTTTGTACGCAACAAAAAAGGTTACATCAGCCTCAAAAGCTTGAAAACCCTAAAGGATGATGGCTAGAACCATCCATCAACATGTTCACTCGTTATACATATTGTATTGTCGACTCAGAAATGCCATAGCTTAGCTATATGTTTTTCACCGCTGAACGGTAGTCTCAAATTCTTGGAGCTGTAAAAAACACATAAAATAATGTCATGCACACAACAAAAGCAATACATGCAGAAGTGTATATATATATATATTCAAAATTATATGCATGTAATAAGTACAAATATATGTAGAGCAAGAGATAGCGAGAAAGCAGTTTTCAATATAAATACCTCCGCCAATTGTCGCTTCAGGCAAACGCTCAATTGAGTACCTGTGCTGAGTAATATACATGATGGGCACACCAGGGATCTGTTCATGAATCACACATACATTAATGTACAGTAGGATCTCGTGTAATCATCACATCACATATCAAGCTATTGATATCAGCAATTAACTATACCTTGCGAATCCTTCTCTTCAAATCTCGATCGCATGTAGCAACGATGTAACATTTATGCTGTAGGCAATAAAACATTTCAACCCCGAAACTAGTCAGCCAAAACCAATTCAAATGCTACAACCAAGCTTTTCGCAGTAGCAGAATGGAAGACAAACAAGAAATTTCCAACTCTTTGAGAATAGTTACGCAGTGACAACATTTGGTATTGAAGGCAAGTGATCCCTTACTTCTATTATTATAATTTAAATGCAGTAATGACAACTCACGTTCTGTAGAAATTTGTGTAAGAATTTTTTGAAATGTTACACTTAGCAATTACCCAAAGATGTTCTAAACACCTACTAAAGATTCCCAGAACCAAGAACAATAAAGCTTTCCTAAGAATAGCATTGTGCTAAGTTCTGCAACCATTGGCCTATTATGTGATCAAATAAATACCCCAGTAACCAAACCTTTAGGAACAATTAAAATGTTCTTTTACAAAATTTAGACGAAATAAAATATGCCTCAGATTAAAAGGTAAACTGAACCTAACTAGATGGTGGCACAAGTAGGGAAAATCAATAGAACAACAAGGGGTGTAGTAGAGCTGGACTATCCTTCAGATTAGCTCAACTCATACACTAAATTAGGATGAAATTGAGCCTCACCCTTGGCTCTTTAACACGACGAAAACGACTTGTACCAAGCTCTTGATGGATGGCTCGCAAGAATAAGTGAAAGTGTAAAAGAGCCAAGCTTGATTGGGCTATACAAGACCCATTTACTTTATATCCTACGAGATAGTAATTTTGCATCATTTTCCTATTGCAGGATTGGGAAAGTGCAGAAACAAATAATGTAGTAATAGTAATTGAATTGAATTTTCATCCACGACAGGTTGAAGGTAATTATTACACACACGGACTAGTATGTATGACATGTGCATAAGATGCAAATTTACATGTGTATGCGGGAGTATATATTATGCATCTAAACCCGCTTCTTGTGCCAAAAAAAAAAAAATATAAATCCAACACGTTAAATTCAATTGAGGAGCAATATTGCTTTATTAGATGCCATCGTATTGAAACAGTAAGGATCCCTAAAAAATGGAACGGCCAATAGTGGAAGAAGGTATATATCTATTTTACCGAAATCACTAATATACTAACGAACTGCGAATTGGTACGCACGTTCCGAAATGTGGTACACCTCCGTACCAAATCACCAAATTTAGAGAACCAAGGCAATTCAAGACAATTGTTCTCTTAAAATTTGTTTCCGAAGAGAAATTTAACGTAGACACATAAAATAGTGATGCTATTTATATTAGGTTCAATTTTGAAAGTATTAAATTTCATATTTTAAAGCAATTACATAAGTTTAAGCTAGGTCTAACTAGATGTTGACTTCTACGAAACTTAATATGGTGGTCTCATATATGCTAAGGTAATTCATAGAAGGCTACTCCTACCGTACCGTGTTTTACGATATGTAGCATACCACGTTCCCGTTTTCGTTCCATGTTCCGGAACAAACTGCGTTCCAGGTAACATGGGTATATATAATTGAAGCCGTCACAATTACATGAAGATATTGGAACAATACCTGGGTAACCCTATCAACTATGCAGTCATCTGCATATGTTCCTTTATGAGTACAAGGAAGCCTTTCAAATCGAGGATCTTTCGCGATCCTGTAACAAAGTACATGGCAACATCACAAGAATAAGAAACATCAAAATAGAAGACCTGCTAACCGCAAAGAAGCAAAAAATAATAGCAAGATTTGGATCAAAAGGTTTTATCACCAAGCAAGCAATTTTATTTTATTTATTTTCTTTTTGATAGGGAGAAACTAGCTACTTTTTGCTGAAAATAAACAATTTTCCTTAAAACCAGAAACATATTGAAAATCCCGTTTATCTCATTACAAAGATCTAAACAAAAAAGAGGCAGATGATATTCTTCTCCAGTTATTACGTAGAGAGACCAATGATATAATGATTCTTGCTATTATAAACAGCCCTAATGGACCTTTAACTCAACTAAGATAAAGTTCATGTACCATAAGCAAGAAACAAAGAGGGCAGTGTACCAGGACACTTGATCAAAAGAAATTTCTCTTCTTAAATTGGTTAACTATACTTTCCCTGATCATAAGAAATACAACAGCTCCTAAAAATATTTAAGCCATTCTATCTACTCATACGGCCCATTCGCAGTTTGCTATTTTTAACTCACAGCTTATCCCTAAAAGACTGAAAAAGCTACTATTACCCACCAAAGTGGGGTCAGATATCCCTAAAAAAACAAATGACAGGGCAATCAAACCAGAGTCCTACATGGGCTGAAAAATATATAAAGATGAAGGCAACGCACCTCAAAGCAACGCGATATTTCTGACCCAACTTTTCTAGCTCTGCCATAACACAATCCGTAATACAAGGAGTGCCTTAAGCAACCCAAAAGGAACAAAACAACAACAGAGTTAGAACGATTCAAGAGAATTAAATTTCATATTGCAGCCAACAAGAGAGAACGTTACCATCTCAATTCTTAGAAAGTACTGACAAATACTGCATAAAAGAAAACCACTATTCTATTCTATTAAGAAAATTTACGGTTTTGATAGCAGACTTACATTTTGCGTATAAGCAAACCTTCATTCCTTCCTCCAGATCCAACTACATTTTAATACGACAATAAAGAAATTGGTTATAACAGAGTAATAGCTAGTCCAATCTAACAACGCCAAAACTCCAAAAATTATATCCATAAATAGAACCAACCAAGAACTACAGCAGACATTATTCGCATCTCATACCGAACACAAAATAGGCATCAAAAGGCATACGAGCAAGAAAATGAATCTGCTTTTCGAATAACATAATGTGTATAAAGACAGTAATCCAAGGTCGCAAACAAACAAGCGGAAAAGGCTAAGGGCACTTCATGACAATTGCTCTCGGAGTTTCATTTCAAAAGCAAAATAAGCAGACGGGGGAAAAATAAATCACTAAGCAGTAATTGCATTCCTCTTTTGGTTTCAACTAAGAAGAAACATAAACTTTTTCTGCATATCAACCTGTCATAAAGAGAACCAAAAAAAGGCACTTTACTATTCTACGATCAACGCATCAATTAATTGTACAGGACCACAACAACAGAACTCAATACTCACCTTATTCTGAATGGAGAAATTGATGAAGTTAGTATCAACTATAACCCGATAAGGCGGACCCAATGCGGTATTATACTTGAAGAAAAGAGCAGATGGAGTATACGGCCTGCCCCAAATAACCCAAATTAACACAATTAAATTATAGAAAATCAAGCATATCTCACATACTGAGTACAATTGGCTAGTTTAGGATTGCTTTTTATTGCCTGCTCCTGCATTTTTTTCTTGGAAATTGTAGCACGAGGTTTATGGTATAATCTACACTACATGTTTTTAATAATTTGCTTCTGCTTTTCTAATGGTGCTTTTAGAAACAACCTCAGGAATGCATTGAAAAGTTGCTTCTGTTTTTTCTTTCATTAATTATCATAATAACCTCAATTATATTTCTTACATTCCCCATGCATATCTACTTGTCTTTTTATAATAAAAAGAATCATTTTACCAAACATTATACTACTTATCAAAACAACTTTTAAAATTTATTTATCAAATACTACTCGCTTTTAGAATTACTTTCAAAAACAACTTTTAAAAGCGGATTTTAAAAAGCACCAGCATTCCCAAACTAAACCTAAATCACATTTCTTATTCAATCATCATCATCATCATCATCATCATCATATCCATCCAAGTCTTAAAATCCAATAAATTGGGATCAGCTAAATGGAACCATAATGCGTTGTCACATTGGGTCGTTAACATAAATTTGTAGACACTACTCGTTTCTATCCAAGGCAACTACCTTATCTATTTCTGCCATGCGCATCTCCTTCTCTATCACTTTTATCCACGTAATCAACAGTCTACCTCTACCTTTCCTCATTGTTCCCACATCAAGATCCTCACACTTTTATAATCGGTGTCTCCTTCTAACGTGTTAAACAACCTTAAACGACTCTCTCTCATCTTATCACTAATCAGAGCAACTTCTAACATTTTTCGGATCTCTTTATTCCTAATTCTTTCCCGATCTTCCTGCACGTCCATCTCAACATACGCATCTCTACTACATTCATGTTATGTTCATTTTATGATTTCATGGTATAACAATTAAAATTTAAGGGTTGAAAATAGGGAGATGGTGGCAAAGCCCATAATAAATAGTATTGACTTCAGAAGCACAGATTCAGACAAGGATACGGATTCAAACCAAGATACAATACGACTTGGATGTGACAACTACTAAAAATTTCCAAATGTGGATGTAGCAAGGATTCAACCCTTTTTAAAATTTTTGTAATCATTTCTATAAGTTATATACAAGGTTGCCAAAATCGTACGGTACACGATTTGTACCGTACAATCCGTACCGGATCGGAAAGAAAACGATTGTATCGTGAGGGTGAATCATTCAGAACAAGAAATCGATCGTGATCTTGGTGTGCCGTACGATACATGGTAAGTATCGGATCGTGAAAATATCGGCGATTTTAGGT
>MKEJ01007864.1:0-31305 GCA_001753735.1 Embelia ribes | reverse complement strand
ATAATATGGCATGACATGCCATCATTTTGGCGCTTACGTGTTATGTCATATGACATTTTTGAATTATATTATTGAAAGTTAGTTAAAGTTAATTGAAGTAGTTAGCTAAAATAGAGAGCGTGGTTGGAATGAATTTTAAAAAGTTGCTAGCTAAAGTAATGAATTGAATATTTAAATATATTTTGAATAGCTATTTTTTAGAGTATGATTGAAGATGCTCTAACTATGGGTACAAGGCTGGAAGAAAAGAATATGCACCCTCAGTTTTTCATTTGGACTATATATACATGTTTAATAATTGGCTATGTAAAATAATTAATTGGCTATGTAATTAATTATATAGCCAATTAATTATTTTAAGGATTGGTTATGTAATAATTAATTATTTTCATAATTGGCTGTGTAAAAATATAGTACTTTATTAACTTTTTTGTCAAACATTTCACATAATTAATTATTTCATCGAAGTAATATATTACGCGCTTAGCATCTTTGAAGGTCTGTATTTAATTTTGTGATTTCTTCCAACTAGAAACGATATTACATCTGACTGTATAGATGCAAACATTTATGACATTGTACGTATTAACTTTTTGGTCAAATATTTTAATTAATCATTTTAATATACTAGTAGACGGTGACACATTTTGCACCAGGATTTATAAAAATTTTATTTAACAAAAATATTGTGTGCTAATATAAAAATAAAAATTTTAAAATTATTTTGGATAATTTTTATTAAAATAAAAAGATTTTAATTATTATCAAATTGAATATAAGACCACATAAATAGCTTAGATATAAATCACTGCTTTCTTATTTTCTATGTACATAAATATTAAATAAATTTTATTGTAAACAAAATTTTAATTTTTAATTAGTATATTTGTGTATCAAATATCATATGTAGTAACATATATTATATTAAGATCAAATAATCGATTTAAATTGTATAGTTCTAATCCTTTTAATTTAGTTGAACCATAATAACACATTTTGTTTTTATTTGAAGATGTAATAACAAAAAATATGGATCTCTATTTATTTATTTCATGCATCATATTAGTTATATTAGTCAATGGCTATAATTTTAATTATTTTTAAAATAATTTAATTTTTATTAACATTGATAATCGAATATTAATTTTTGAATTTTTTTTATACAAAATTTATTAACTTTATATGTCAACAAGGATCTTTTATAGAAGTGTATTTATAAGTTTTAATACAGTGTATAATATACAAAAGTACGTTGGACGAGTTTAAAGTTATCATATATATATAATTTTAAAAAATAAGAAATAAAAAAGAAAATGATAGAAAAAGAGAGAAATAAAGAAAAAATGGGTGAGAATAAAAGGATATTACAGTGCCCAGAAGGGGACAAATAGATTTTAATCATGTTGTAATGATTGGTTAGTAATACTTAGCAAAAATATTGTGGTAATTTGGGAAATAATCAAATATTTAGCTATTCTAGTATATGGAAATTGTTCAAATTTTCTACAATTTTTTTTTATCTAAAACAATTAGAAACTGATATTTAGGCAAGTTGTTGCAAATGCTCTTAAGATTATAACTTACAATGTTAATATGATTTTATATTTTCCGATTATAGACAAATCAAACTAATTGCATTAAAATTGATATATTAAGTTTAAAGTTTTTATTATGAGAATTTATTCAAAATTATATTAATATTATAACAGAAAAAAAAGATAAACTATGTACTGCTACTACTCTATGATAATTATTCATGTTAGATAAATAATGCTAATATAAATATCATATATGTAATTATTGATTAAAATACAATAATGAAACTTATTAACATTTCAACAAAATAAAAATTGCATGCGCAGTTGCATGGGCTAAAAATTGTTATGCTATTTCTATATTATTGACACATGTATGATTAATTTTTTGATACTTATCTCACTAATTAAATTTTTTTATAAATAATTATGTTAAAAAAATATTTTTAGAATTTATTTTTTACCTATCTACGGTACGCTTCGCTATCAATATTCAAAATATTATATAATAAAATTAAAATTTAAGAAAAACTATCATATTAATCTTACTTACAAACTCAAATCTAACTTAATCGATATTATTTTAAATATTAGAATCCTATCAATCCTAAAATTCTTAAAAAAAATATAAGTCAATTTGAAAAGACAAATGGAGATGAAAATTTATCAGAATAATATTATAAAAAAAAAAAAATAATAATAATATAAGAAAAGAATATTATGCACACTTCTGCATTCTAGTGTATAATAGGGAATAAGTATTTAATATATATATATATATATATATATAAAGGAGAAGGAAAAACAGAAATGGTTCCATTGTGCAATGAACGTGAAAGATGTTAGTGAAGCTCCAATGTATAGATACAAATTACTTGTATCTACTATCTTCCATCAACAACAACAAAGCTTTTCTCTCTCCTCCATCGGACAAATTTGAGCCCATCAAGAAGAAGCAAACGGAACCCAAATCCAATTTTTGTATCCTCAAGCATAAAAAGCCTATTTTTTATGAACCCAAATCGAATAAAATAAGTTTTGCCCCATACCCAGATGGGAAATCTATAATTTCCTGTAGTAGGGATAAGTTTGAGCATAATTTAGTTGTGAAATTATGGCGTGGGGAGGTGCCCGCCAAGTGTTCGACAAAGCGCGTGAACCAAGACGAGAAAAACATAAGCGCTACAGATACACTAGAGTATGGGTACAATTTAGAGGTGAAACTTACGCCGGGTGATGGGTGTAGAGTGGTGGAGGAGACGTGCGCCAAGCATTTGACAAAATGGGTGAACCGAGACGAGAAAAACAAAAGCCCAAGAGCTACAATTGAGTATAAAAGTACCCCAACTAGATGTGGAGTCCGCACGGGGATTTGGACGAAATGGAAAAGCACCGCAAAGTGTAGTACTAGAACTCAGTACAAGAAAGCTCCCTTTGCTAAGTTAGCAAACGTTAACGGATATAGCGTTGTTGATAGTAAGAAAAGAAGCTGCTTGAAGAAATGTATGCATTACGGAGGGCGTATCCCAGAAATATTGGAATCATTGGAAACATATGTTAATTTGGACGAGGCACTGAGGCTGTGGGAAGGAAGTTTAAGAAACAAGGAGATGAGCATCATTTTGAAGGAGCAGTCGAGTTGGGAACGTGCTCTAGATATATTTGAGTGGTTCAAGAGACAAAGTTGTTACGAAGTGAATGTGATACACTATAACATTATGCTTAGTATCCTAGGCAAATCGAGGAGGTGGGATTTAATTGAGAGTCTATGGGACGAAATGAGGAAACGAAACATTATGCCTGTTAATTCTACTTACGGGACTCTTATCGATATTTATAGCAAAGGGGCACTCCTAAAGGAAGCTCTTCGTTGGTTGGAGTTGATGAGAGAACATGATATGGAACCCGATGAGGTGACTGTGGGGATCATCGTTCAAATGTATAAGAAGGCTAGGGAATATGAAAAGGCTGAGCAGTTCTTCAAGAAATGGACATCGGATAGAATAACCTCATCATATGTGGGCATAAGCAATGCACGAAGATCTTCTGCCAGCATGAATGGTGATGTGGGTTGTATTCACTTAAGCTCGTATACGTATAACACCCTTATAGATACATTTGGCAAGGCAGGTCAACTGAAAGAGGCGTTAGAAACATTTGAAAAGATGCTACGGGAGGGTGTTTCGCCTACCACGGTTACTTTTAACTCATTGATTCACATGCATGGTTACCGTGGCCTGCTAGGTGAAGTGAAGTTGTTGATTAGGAAAATGGAAGAGCTCCATTGCCAACCCGACACTAGAACTTATAATATTCTTATTTACATCCATGCTAAGCATGATGATATCGAAATGGCAGACATGTATTTCGCGAAGATGAAGGAGAGGTCCCTTGAGCCGGACCTTGTTAGTTATCGTACTCTCTTATATGCATTTTCATCAAGGCAAATGGTTACTAGAGCTGAAAATCTAGTATCAGAAATGGATGAAAAGGGTCTTCAAATTGATGAGTTTACCCAATCAGCATTGACTAGAATGTATATTGAAGCTGGTATGATTGAAAAATCATGGGCATGGTTCACTAGGTTTCACCTTGAGGGAAAAATGAGTTCTGAGAGCTATTCTGCTAATATCGATGCATTTGGGGTACATGGGCACGTTGTAGAAGCTGAGAAAGCATTTATGAACTGCCAAGAGGGTAGAAAACCAAGTGTAATCGAGTTCAATGTGATGATTAAAGCTTATGGGCTCAGTAAAAGATACGATAAAGCATGTGAATTGTTTGATAGTATGAATAAACGGAGTGTAGTTCCAGATAAATGTAGCTATAGTTCACTTATCCAAATATTGGCCAGTGCTGATTTACCTCACTTAGCAGTAATTTATATTAAGAAAATGCAGAAGGCTGGACTAATTAATGACTGCATCGCATATTGCTCTGTGATCTCAAGCTTTGCGAGATTAGGTGAGTTGGAAAAGGCAGAGAACATATTTACCGAAATGGTTGGGTATAACGTGCCACCTGATGTGGTTGCTTACGGGGTGTTGATAAATGCATTCGCTGATAATGGCAGTGTCGAAAAAGCTTTGAATTATATAAAATCTATGGAAGCGACACACATTCCCATGAATACGGTCATTTGTAATTCCTTGATCAAGCTTTATACTAAAGTCGGGTACTTAACAGAAGCGGAGAAAATATATAAAAAGCTTCAGTCTTTCGAAGAGGGTCCCTCAGCGTATTCTTCGAATTGTATGCTTAACCTCTACAGTAGGCAATCTATGGTCAAGCAAGCAGAGGATATTTTTGAGAATCTGAAGAGAAAAGGATACGCAAATGAGTTTTCCTATGCTATGATATTGTGTATGTATAAAAGACTCGGGAGGTACCAAGAAGCAATATGTATTGCGAGAAAGATGAGAGAATTGGGGCTTTTGACCGTTTTGTTGAGTTATAATCAGGTTATTGACGTGTATGCACTGGCTGGGAGGTTCAAAGAGGCGTTTCAAACGTTTGAGGAGATGATGCAGCATTCTCTTAGACCCGATGATTCGACATTTAAATCACTTGGATCTATTTTAGTTAAATGTGGACTTTCAAAGAGAGTTGTTAGCAAGTTAGAGAAAACTAGGAGGAATGATCCCGAGAGGGGTTTGCGGGCATGGTTTTCGACTCTTACATGTGTTGTATGTGTAGACAATGATGAACATGGTAATGAAGGTTGATTGTCCTCTTCCATAAGCTTTCTGTTTTTTTTTTTTTTTTGGAGGGTTAGAACATGATCCTTGAATTTAGAATAGTGGCGTACAATGATGAACCCGCCATTGTCAATGGCTGATATAATGAACACGATGTTGACATTGGTGTTGGGTTCATATCAGCATACTTATTTTGGTAAATAGTTCCAAAGTGATTGGGTTTGGTACATAAGTTTGAAATCGGTCTGATATTGTGTGGCGGGACGGGGGAAATGTAACTGAAAAATTATATTTAGTCAATTGGTTACTTATTTTTTGTATATATTCATAAATAATTGCAAATTTTGTGCTTTAGCCGGACAAATTACAGGACATGTCTTTCTTTATCTTATTGGCAACAATATTCAGAGAAGGAATTATATGTAAACTAATTTCGAAAACATATTAAGGGCTTGTTTGGTTTCAACTTACAAGTTTCAGTTTATCAGTTTTTTGGCTTAAAAATTGGATAGTATTTGGTTGCTTAACTTTTAAGCTGAGCTTATTTGTTGTTTCGACCTAAATAAGCTAGAAAGTTGAATACATATAGATTTTTTCCTGATAAGTTGACTTATTTACTTAAGCTGCAATTAAACCAACCCTTATTAAGTTAAATTGGCTATGAGCAAAATTTTCATTTAATTTTCCCTCATTCATATTATGATTTTATGTATACAAAAATAACAGAAAACAAAAAATAACTCAATTGCGTAAGTTACTCGCTAGAAGCCACGCAATTTGGCGGGACACTTTGAAAGAGAGAGAGAGAGAGGTGGAAGGATCCGAATTTGTAGGGAACAATGTCAGTACCACAAATCAAACCACAAGAAAAGGGAATGCTCAGAAATTTCAGCAACAAGAAAAAAATTTCTATCTTTTTCCATTTTTCTTTCTTTTTTCCTTGCCTTCTCAATTGTCACACATTTTCCCCTCAATTGTGTTTTTATTTTTTTGTTCTTTTTTTTTATGTGTTTTTTGATTGAAAAGCTGTAATCTTGTGATTGTTTTTTCCCTCTTTGAGATGGGTTTATGTCTCAGCTAATGTTGGCTTTTCTCTGATCCATTTCTGAGGACTTAGTTGGAGCTAAAAAAATAGTTCCAAAATGGTACTTTTCATTTGATTTCATTTTGTTTCTTATACCATTTATGTTGTGTTGGAATGAAGAAATTTGTAGAAACATAGTTTTTAATTTTATACATATCAGTAAGTACAAAATTAGGTTTGTTCTATCATTCATAATTAACTAATAGAATAGAAAAAAGGATCAATGATGCCAAGAAATTGAGCAATTTGTCATTTGATCTCTCTCAGTATATGATTGATGGTAAGTATCATGTTCTTACATGTATACAAACTCTACCCTTTTAGAAATTTGTGAATAATTCAACGAAAAGAATTTGAGTGTTCTATCGTTTATTACTATGATGGTGGGATGCACATAATTTTTTGTTCTTTTTATATTTTTCAACATAATATGATTCAAGTTTTGTTCTTTTTTCATTGCTGCTGCAGGGAACTCCAGTGAATATAATTGTGGGTTCTCATGTATGGATCGAGGACCCAGAACAAGCTTGGATCGACGGGCAAGTGCTGAAAATAAATGGGGAGGATGTTGACGTCGAGACCAGCGATGGCAGAAAGGTACACGGAATTGTTATTTTTGCCTGGATTTAATGCCGAAATTTTCAGGCATTGATATAAGCAAGTTGCTTCCGATAGGAACAAGTGGCATGAAAAAGTTCACGTTAATGACCCGACATGATATATTATTTTGGTTCTATTTACCTAATCTAAATTCTTGGGATTAAAGCTTGCATGATGATGATAATTGATACGACTATAATGCTTACTGTGATAAATGATCAGGTTGTTGCAAAGTTATCGAAGATATATCCCAAGGATATGGACGCTCCAGCCGGAGGGGTCGATGACATGACAAAACTATCGTATTTACACGAGCCTGGAGTCCTACAGAATTTGAGAACTAGATACGAACTCAATGAAATATACGTAAGCTTCTTTCCTTCGCAGCTAAAGTTGGTCCTCGTGAAATTACAAACATAAAATCTCATTGGTGGATATCTTGACAGACTTACACTGGGAATATTCTTATCGCAATTAACCCGTTCCAAAGACTGCCTCATATTTACGGTAGTCACATGATGCAACAATACAAAGGAGCACCTTTCGGAGAACTTAGCCCTCATGTTTTTGCAGTTGCTGATGTTTCTTACAGGTGCATTCTCATCACTTAAAAGTGTACAAATTTTGAAAGCAGAAACCGTTGTTTTGCGTGGCATACTTGCGTAGTGTTTTAATGCAATTGGTGAAAATAGGGCGATGATAAATGAGGGAAAAAGCAATTCAATTCTAGTCAGTGGCGAAAGTGGGGCGGGTAAAACAGAGACGACGAAAATGCTTATGCAATACCTTGCTTTTTTGGGTGGTCGAAAAGCAACAGAAGGACGAACTGTTGAACAACAAGTTCTCGAGGTAACAAATTGTCTATATCATCCTTTATTCTTCTTCTGTATCTACAAAACAAATACTTAATTTATTTTTTCCGTGTTGATATACAGTCAAATCCTGTTCTTGAAGCCTTCGGCAATGCAAAGACTGTTAGAAATAACAATTCCAGGTGAGGCACACAAAAAGATGTCAGTTTAATACCTACAGTTATCCGTTTGATGATCACTTCTTATATTTCTTATGTTTTCGCTGTGGTTATTTGAAAAATCTCTGATGAGATACAAACTTTGTAATTGTCGAAATAGATCATGAAACTAAAAACTAGTCTTGACTTTGTTTTTTCGTCGACTTTCTGTTGCCTTTTTTAACTTGACCAGCCGCTTTGGTAAATTCGTTGAGATCCAATTTGATAAGCAAGGGAGAATATCAGGAGCGGCCATTAGGACATATCTGCTAGAGCGTTCTCGTGTCTGCCAGGTGTCGGATCCTGAACGTAACTACCACTGCTTCTACCTTCTTTGTGCAGCTCCACAAGAGGTACCAAAGACTTGCTATTACACTTTGGCGTATATACGTATATGGGCAGTTTTGTTTTATAACATGTTTGGGCGCTCGCAGGAAAAAGAGAAGTACAAGTTGGGAGACGCCAAGTCATATCACTATCTGAACCAATCAAAGTGCTTCGAGCTGGTTGGCATAAGTGATGCTCATGACTACCTTGCCACTAGACGAGCTATGGATGTCGTCGGAATAAGTGAAAAGGAGCAGGTACGAGACATGCTTTGACAAAGTGTTACGTGTTTTCACTCCTCAAGTACATAATTAATGAAATTCTTTGTTTCAAGTTTTAACTCCCCTGCACCCCTTGTGCTCTCTCTCCCTCTCTCTTAGGAAGCAATTTTTAGAGTTGTCGCTGCAATTCTTCATATTGGGAATATTGATTTCGCCAAGGGCAAGGAAATTGATTCATCGGTTCCAAAAGATGACAAAGCTAAGTTCCATCTTCAAACAACCGCGGAACTTCTGATGTATGAACATATTGCTTACAATGCTGTTAGCCTCCATTCCCCCCACCCCCCCTTCTTTTTATGATTATTAACTGTGTTTTTTAATGTTTAAAGGTGTGATCCCAAGGCCTTGGAAGATGCTCTGTGCAAACGTGTAATGATTACGCCTGAGGAAGTTATCAAGCGAAGTCTCGATCCTCTTAGTGCAGCTATTAGCAGGGATGGCTTGGCTAAGACTATATATTCTCGATTATTCGATTGGTGAGCAACTAAATCTTGACTTTAGTTGTATTGCAGAAAAGATGAAAACCAATAAGCTGCTAAATTTGTATTGGCGTTTTCTCCTATCCATTTCATATGCAGGTTGGTAGATAAAATTAACATATCTATTGGTCAAGATCCAAATTCAAAATCCATTATCGGCGTCCTTGATATCTATGGGTTTGAAAGCTTCAAGCATAACAGGTTGCTACTGGGAACTTAACTCTGAAAATATTAAATGAATACTTTGGAAAATATTAACTCTGAAAATATTAATTAACTTCTTATGCCTCGCAGTTTTGAGCAGTTTTGCATTAATTTCACGAATGAGAAGTTGCAGCAACATTTTAATCAGGTAGCGTTTGCATTATTTCGAACAAGTGTAGCTTTTAACGCCATTTAATAGCTTGCGAATAAATGGCTCAGTTTTGAAATTTCAGCACGTGTTCAAGATGGAACAAGAAGAATACACGAAGGAGGCGATAGATTGGAGCTATATCGAATTTGTCGACAATCAAGATGTGTTGGATCTTATTGAAAAGGTTCTCGATAATACGCTCTAATTTTTCACAAAGAGGAACATGCGTCTTCTCACTTTGTGTTTTCTATTTCACAAGTTTTGATGCATTATTAGCTTCTTACTGTGTACATGAATACCGTTTTGCAGAAACCAGGTGGAATTGTCGCTCTTCTTGACGAAGCCTGGTATATACTCATTTATTTTTGTACCATATATTGGTCCCTTCGTCTTTTTAACCAATTTTCTTCATTTTTACGTTAATGCTCTGTTTGGCAATTTTTTTTCCAGCATGTTTCCAAAATCGACATATGAAACATTTTCCAACAAGCTTTACCAGACTTTTAAAAATCACAAGCGCTTTATCAAGCCTAAACTGTCTCGTACGGATTTCACAATCTGCCACTATGCTGGCGAGGTATGTTCATGTTCATTTACAGTGCAGCGTGCCCATATACTCGTACTCCTTGATAAAATGCATAGAAATAATTCTAAAAAATTGACTACGAAACCAGGTTCAATATCAATCAGACCATTTCTTGGACAAAAATAAGGACTATGTAGTTCCCGAACATCAAGACTTGTTGAGTACTTCCAAGTGCTCCTTTGTAGCTGGCCTTTTCCCTCAACTCGAAGAGACTTCGAATTCCAAATCGTCAAAATTTTCCTCAATCGGTTCTCGTTTCAAGGTATCTTGTATCATTGTGATACGTGTATATGCTGTCTTTCAGTTTCAGATCATGTCTTGGATCCGATTTTTTTCTCCCAAGAAAAGAAGATCTAACTAATGCTCCCTTTTTATGATGTGATTATGTATGTATGCAGCTACAACTACAATCGCTAATGGAGACATTAAACGCCACAGAACCTCACTACATTAGATGCGTAAAGCCAAATAACCTCTTAAAACCTGCCATATTCGAGAACGTCAACATTATGCAACAATTGCGTTGTGGTGTAAGTTAATTGATACCGCAGTTTCTTTTTGTAAGGTTCTAATTACTCGGTTTCTTCAGGATTTTATTATTCTTCCAGGGTGTCTTAGAGGCCATCAGGATTAGTTGTGCTGGATACCCTACTCGACGACCCTTTTTTGAATTCATAAACAGATTTGGTCTTCTTGCTCCAGATGTTCTGGACGGGAAGTAAGTGACTTTTGTTTACCAAAAATTTTTATCCTTACTTGAAATGGCGTAGATATGTTTCTTTTTCTGAACCGCTTGCATTTGCCGCAGCTATGAAGAAAAAGTTGCTTGCCAAAAGATTCTTGAAAAGAAAGGCCTCAAAGGTTTCCAGGTAAAGTCCCAAGCTCCCTTGATGATTTGGCAACTGTTACCAATTCTCAAGGGGTTCATTAATTTTTACGATTTCCGATGTCGCAGTTAATGTACATAGAAACAGCCTATCTTTTCTGAAAATTATTTGAAGTCATGCGTATGGAAAAATATTGATCTTCATCAAACCTATTGTTAGCGTGTTTTTGCTGAAAGTTAACACTTTTGGATAAGGAGTTGTTGACAAAGTTATGATTGTTTCCTAAAAAGAAAACTGGTTTTGCAGGTAGGTAAAACAAAAGTTTTCTTACGAGCTGGTCAGATGGCTGAATTAGATGCAAGGAGAGCAGAGGTTCTTAGTAATGCTGCGAAAAAAATTCAACGGCGTATTCGAACTCACATTGCTCGCAAACGGTTCATCGCTTTGCGGAAAGCTAGTGTTAGTATTCAATCCTTGTGCAGAGGTAAGCCATATGGATTCAATGAAATCGATGCAAACTTTCATATCTTTGCAGTCATTACTGTTCACAGTATCAAGGACAAAAAAGATTACTTCCATCAAAATGCCCGAGAACATTTGTCAAAATATTTCTTTGGGATGATAGACACAAACACGTCTAAACAATTTTTATTCTTGGATCAGTTCAAGTTTTGATTCTTAGCCTCTTATCATACAGAATGGGTCTGTTGTTACTATTTTCTTTGTTCCTTTTGCTTGTAAAGTCTTGTAATTTACATTGTGATTTTCATTTTGCGGCTCTTAGGCAGACTTGCTTGCAAAATTTTTGAGGGTATGAGAAGGGAAGCAGCTGCTGTGACCATTGAGAAAAATGTACGCAGGCACGAGACCAGAAAGGCCTACCGCAAATTGCACACCTCAGCACTTGTCTTGCAAACAGGTTTACGAGCAATGGACGCTCGTAAAAATTTCAGATTTAGGAAGCAAACTAAAGCTTCAACCATTATTCAGGTTGATTATATCTTTTTGATTATTTATAAAATAAGCCTGACTGTTTCTGCGTGTATATATGTCTGAAATAGTTTTGATTTAACTCTTAGGCTCGGTGGCGATGTCATAGAGCTTACTCCTATTACAAAAAGCTCATCAGAGGAGCAATAGTTGCACAATGTAGGTGGAGGGGAAGATTGGCCAAACGAGAGTTGCGTGCGCTCAAAATGGTATCTCGTAATCCTGCTTTGCTATTAGATAGCTGTAACTCTTCTGTAATTTAGAGACTATATTTACAAAACAGTAAGTGGTAGAGAAATCGGAAAAGGGTGAAAAATTATCTAATGAATTTTTTATGCCAGTATAAACACTCTTGGTATAAAACACTCTGTGCAGGCTGCAAGGGAAACAGGTGCACTGAAAGAAGCAAAGGATAAGCTTGAAAAACAAGTCGAAGAGCTGACATGGCGTGTACAATTGGAAAAACGACTAAGGGTAATATTGAGCTCCGCATTTTTTGTATAAATTCATATAAGATATGGGAAATTACATGTGCATCCTGATTTCAATTGCTTAATTTCCAATGCAGACCGACCTGGAAGAAGCAAAAGCACAAGAGATATCGAAACTGCAGAATTCTTTGCAAGAGATGAAAGCCAAAGTTGACGATGCAAATGCATTGCTTGTAAAGGAAAGAGAAGCTGCAAAGAAGGCTATTGAAGAAGCACCACCTGTAGTCCAGGAAACCCAAGTTTTTGTCCAAGACAC
Source organism: Embelia ribes (assembly GCA_001753735.1). Lineage (NCBI taxonomy): Eukaryota > Viridiplantae > Streptophyta > Magnoliopsida > Ericales > Primulaceae > Embelia > Embelia ribes. The sequence goes on along the minus strand of MKEJ01007864.1, from coordinate 18,787 downwards.
CAAAAAGGTTGAAGCTCTTACAGCTGAGGTCGACGATTTAAAGGTAAATGTCTAGTAAGATATAAAAGGCCTCTACGGGCACCCTAGGAATTGAATGATTTCGACTCTAAACCCCCGTAAGTCAAACGACGTGAAGGATTGTAGTATAAATCCATTACAAATGTAACGCTTAAGAAGCATTGAGTTTCTGCACTTAGTTTGATGATATGTGTTTAATTCCGTTGAAACTGATTATATTGCACAATCTACTTATTGCAAGCAACTGGACTCAATGCATCAAGTAGTTTGATTTTCTAGAGAAGCAAAATTTAGAATATCGTTTCTATGGTCCTTTTTATCAACATTTGTTCCCCCAACTTCAGACCCAATTGGAGACCGAGAAGCAAAAAGCAGATGAGCTGGAAAAGAAATTTTATGAATCAGAAGCAACCAGCGAGGAAAGACGCACAAAGTTGGAAGAAGCAGAAAAAAGAATCCAACTGCTGCAGGAGACATTGAAAGGGTAACAGTCAAAACTTGCTTCATTTGTCTCTTTTTGTATATGATTTTATTTCATATTACAAGCAATCATTGGATTTATTCTTGAGCTTAACTGGAAATTCATTCAGGCTAGAAGAGAAGCTAACGAATACAGAATCAGAAAACAAGGTCCTTCGCCAACAGGCTGTCTCCATGGCACCTAACAAGATGCTCTCGGGGCGCTCTAGATCAATTCTTCAGGTACGAACACAAATTAATTTTCTTTAAAAAATCTAATAAGATGTAGATTTCTTTTATTTGGACTCATTCTCTTGTTCGTTGGCAGAGAGGTAGCGAGAGTGGTCACTTGCATGTAGATTCAAGGACGACTATGGTAACTCCTAATTCCCGTGCCATTTTTTCACATGCTTTTCAATGCATTCATTATTCTCATTTTTGTAAAATGAATTTCAGGATCTACATAGTCCTTCGATGATCCAAAGGGAGGCTGCCGAAGTGGAGGAGAAGCCACAAAAGTCACTTAACGAGAAACAACAAGAAAACCAGGAGCTGCTTATTAGATGTATAGCACAACACCTAGGATTTGTGGGGAGTAGACCTGTCGCTGCATGTATAATCTACAAGTGTCTTCTACAGTGGAGGTCTTTCGAAGTTGAAAGGACAAGCGTGTTTGACCGTATCATCCAGACCATAGGCCACGCTATTGAGGTGAGGATGCTTCAAGCCATTAATTGCTTACAAATTTCAAGCTATACAAGCATTTTTCATATATTGAAAGGAACTATTCTTATTAATTTAACTATTTTTTTACTTGGATAGAAGACCCAGGATAACAATGATATACTGGGCTATTGGTTGTCCAATGCCTCGACACTATTGCTTCTACTCCAACGCACGTTGAAAGCAAGCGGTGCTGCTGGCATGGCTCCGCCACGTCGTAGATCATCCTCAGCTACTCTTTTCGGAAGGATGACTCAGGTAACTTTTCCCCTTTTCTATATAGATACTTTCACTACTGTAAATACAATTGTCACTTATAAACTGTGCGTTGTAACTTTCTTTTAGAGTTTCCGAGGAACACCACAAGGAGTTAATCTGTCTCTCATTAACGGTGGCTTGAGTGGTGGATCAGAAACTCTACGGCAAGTTGAAGCGAAGTACCCGGCTTTGCTTTTTAAGCAACAACTTACAGCATACGTAGAGAAGATATACGGAATGATTCGTGATAATCTGAAGAAAGAGATTTCTCCTTTGCTTGGCTTGTGTATTCAGGTATTTCATAACAACTTCAAAATAACAATCCGTCATAAGAGTCTGCAATTCTGCTGTTGCTTGAAAATTAATATTTTCTTTTTTCCTCTGATACGTATCGTAGGCGCCAAGAATTTCTAGGGCAAGCTTGGTTAAAGGATCATCACGTTCAGTTGCAAACACTCAGGCTCAGCAAACTCTGATTGCTCACTGGCAAGGAATTGTGAAGAGCCTCGAGAATTTCTTGAGCACTCTAAAAGCTAATCATGTAAGTTAGAATTTTGCTTCTCAACTTCTTGATTTCTAGAACCAGTTTTGTGGTTAATTACATCATTAAGCATGTTCTATTTCTCATTTGCTCTTTTCTTCACCTTTTACAGGTTCCCCCATTCCTAGTTCGCAAGGTGTTCACGCAAATATTTTCCTTCATAAATGTACAACTATTCAACAGGTAATTTTCCCAACTTTTATTCTTTTGAGTTGTTTGATGGAACTTTACTTTCTTTTTTCATAACAATCTCGTTAATGTTTACGCATGGTTGCAGCTTACTATTGAGGCGAGAATGTTGTTCGTTCAGCAACGGTGAGTACGTGAAAGCAGGACTTGCTGAACTAGAAAACTGGTGCTACAATGCAACAGATGAGGTAGTTGTAATGATTTTTATTTATTTATTTATTTATAGTTTCAATTTATTGACTCTAAAATTACTCACAAAAAAACATATTCCAGTACGCAGGATCGGCTTGGGACGAGCTTAAGCACATAAGACAAGCTATAGGATTTCTGGTAAAAATGCATTTTCCTCTTCCAATCTTTGTACTATGTAGGACAAATACTCGGTTTGCATTTGGACTAAATCTCCGTATCGTTGATTTACAAACCACTAGTGGATTTTCTAAATTTTTTCCATCACCGTGCCAGGTTATACACCAGAAGCCAAAGAAGACACTGGATGAAATAAGCCATGATCTATGTCCAGTGAGTATTTTGATTAATATACTCGAATTTTCACTTTGTTTCGAAATTGTATTGATATCATGACTATCTCTTGTGTTTGTTTAATTCCAGGTGCTTAGCATACAGCAGCTGTACCGAATCAGTACAATGTATTGGGACGACAAGTACGGCACACATAGCGTGGCCCCGGATGTAAGCTTTTACAGATGTCGTTCCTCGTGCTACATTCGCCTACATGATTAATTTAAATTCCCAAGTGTGCAAATTTTGGAAGACAGCAGGCTAACCGTTCAATCATTGGCACGTGAACGTCTTTCTTCGTCTAGGTTATATCGAGCATAAGAGTGCTGATGACTGAATATTCTAACAATGCTGTTGGCAGTTCTTTTCTGCTCGACGACGAATCTAGGTCAGTAAAAGATCACACCTGCACGACTGATTTCAGCACAGCTTTTTCTAACGGGTTCTTTTTAATTTTGCGGCATCCCACTTTCAGTTGATGACATGTCAAAATCGATGGAACAAATAGAGATGTCTGACGTAGAACCTCGGCCTCTAATTCGCAACAACTCAGGGTATAGCTTTTTGTTGCCGCAATCGGACTAGTCAGTGAAGTCTTGTTACGTACGCATGTTGGATGACTCGATCTCGAGGGTCTCTTCATCAACAGATATTTTAGTAGATGTACATAAAGAATTTCACTGTCGATGCGCAACAGAAAGATCCACGGTCAGCATACATAGCTGAAAACTCGGACACACCTGAAAAAAGACCAGGAAGCTATCTTAACTTTTAACTTTCCCACGTATATATACATTTCTTTACAATTCATTTCGACAATTTTTTGTTGTCAAACTAGCTACTTTAAACATCAAGTTTAATGAAAAGGTTTTGGCACATTGTTTTCCATATTTGCTTGTAGTCTACAAGAAAAGAGTTGATTTTCATCTTCATTTGCAACCTTCCTCAATCTTTGAATCCCTAAGACACTCCCCACCAGTCACCATATATAGGGCCTGACATAGAGATTTAATTTCAGGGCATGTTCACTCAATGTGTCTAATACTATTTATCCTATATAAAAGTATAATTTGTCACAATGATCCCCTTAAATTAGGGGACAAGTATTCATCCCCCATCCCCTATACTTGGGGTTCTGGTGTTGACATTCCCTGTATTTCAACCTCTATTTAGAGGGAAAGCTATAGGAGTTCTTCAAATGTCCAATTATACTTCATGACTATGCAATAAATAATAAAAAGAAAAGTTGTGCATTAATGAACTCACATTGAACTCTCCACACACCCATACAAGCATAAATTGTGAAACCATTCTGTTCATAATAGAGGCGTTCAGCGACAAGAATATATGAACATTCTTCGGATGCAATACATATTTCAGTTTCAAGGGTTATAACATATTTGGTAATAAATTTTAATTCTCTAGCAGTCAAGAACACAAACTTATTGTATTTGTTTCCACAAGGATTATAATGAATTGGAGAGATTGAACGAGTACTCAGAAGAGCAAACAAACTCTATGAGGAACAAAAACACTAAGCTAGATGCTGTACAAAAATCACCGGTATAAAAAAAGGATATACTCAACAACATTGTTGGCTTAAGCTACAACTTCGCATCTGCAAAGCTTTCCGTAAATTTATTATGCAGCACCGACTGGTTAAAGAGAGCTATTTCTACTATTTGGTATAGTTTCTCAAAAGGCGATCGAGATGGCACTACTCCAAAATACAACATCCGAACTTCGATACATTGAGTAATTAATATATACCCCACAGTTTCCAATAACTGCAAAATAGTTTCTCGGCTAAGTCAACCTGAAAGAAGAAAGCCAATCAACAAGATTAGTGTTATTATTAACAATTTACAGATCAGTACCTTTACGGAGTTTGCAGAGACAAAGAATGCATTCAAAAGAACTAGCAAGTTAAAGCTGTGTTTCCAAAATTAAGTAGCAACACAAACATGATTTACTCAATAAGGCATCAACGATCAAAAGCTTGATTCTTGACTACTACCAGCATTAAAAATCAGTAGGTTAAACAGGCGCTATACCTTAAAATATGGTAATTGCTTCTGGTCACTTTTTGACCGGGACTTTTTTAATATAAGGAGAAATTGCAGCATCCAATTTTGTCACCCACGGGGCAACTGCAGATATTGTTCGAGGCATGGTTGTAAAGCTTGAAATAACCTCTTCAACAACAGCTTTATCATCCAAACCAGAGTTGGATTGACACAACCACTCCTCATCTACGGCAGCAACAAAATCACCAAGAACCTGACCAATTCATGCTTATAAATTCCCCGTTAACTTAGATTCAGAGTATCACAAACATTAGATACATGAGGAAGAAACACATCGAGAATGGATACCACCCCCAGAAACAAGATAAATGAGATCAAAAGTAGAGAAGAAAATTGAAACAAAAAAAACAAGCTCGTACCTGTAAAAACTCCACTAAATTAGATGTCCGTCTTAGACGTTTTACCCACAGTTTATGTGTGCATTTAGTCCAAGCACCCACTAAAGCACCTTCTGGCATAACCGACTGCATAAAGAATAGGAAATTTATGGGGGGGAAAATGTTCTCTAAGAAAAAATGTGACCAATAGAAAAAAATTCATTGACTGCAATATCATATCTGGGCAATTGCTCCCTAGTTTAAGAATTCCTGGTACATATAAGATCACTTTCAGAACACCTATTTCAAAGAATTTTCTTAGTAACAACATATCCTCAGACACCATGTTCGTGTATTTCGTTTTCCTTTTCTGTACATATGGGGTATGTGTGCATGTCGGGCCCATGAGTGGAACTAATACAAAATGCAATTTAAGTCAAAATTTAAGCAAAAGATCGAGCTCACCTCAATTGCATGAACAGCGGCTTTTAGCGCTTGAAGATGTGATGGTAAAACCTTCTGCTCGGGGAATGTGACCGTCTTTCCATTATTTCTACAAGTAGCGACATGCACAGCATATCTCTCCTCTAAATCAAAATCAAGTTCAAATGTAGTGTGACAAGTTTTACAGTGCTTCTCATCTCTCCAATAGAGGTCGTGACAACATTCGCATCTAGCAAGTGAGTCATGATAAGACCTTTTTCCATGCTTGACAGCATTAAGTTCAGAATAGAAAGAATTCCATATCCATACGTCAAAATCTTGCAGGCGGTTCCATTTCTGCTTTAGCTGTTCTCTCCTTCCTGTTTCTGGAACTACCGCTGATGACGAAACTGGAAAATCTTTCGCAACTTCTGACTGGCAAACATGGTTGTCTACCTCGGACACTGCAGAACTATCTTGTGGAGATGTGTTTTGTTCCGATTGACCAGAGCATGTAAATTGCCCGAGTCCAGAATCACTCAACATATTGGACATGGCCTGGCACAGAAAAGATTCCCGTTTCTTCAAAGATGCAAGAAGATGTGCCTCGCGCATACCCCTATAGTCCAACGCCAACAATAAGCTGCATAAAGCCTGCAACAAGAGTAACAGACGAATACACAATAGAATTAAGCGTTCACACTTTTCTAAATAGAGAAAAGAAAACATTAAACAGAAATACATAGATTCAGCAAAAATTACCTCTTCCATGTCAATAATCTCCCAGCGACCATCTTCCGAAGATTCAAAGTAAATCCTCTTGTGGCCCGGATCATATCCACTACAAGGGCCCAGAAAGAGCCAATATCTATTGTACCTACGATCGGAACCCAAAAAGATAGATTGCATTGGGTGTACTTCATCTTGATCATCCATTTGTTTCGTACACATTTTTTGGCTTGCTATAGCTTTTGTACATAAATTAGTGGCTGAAGAATCAATAGGTTGATTATGATCCGAAGGTCTACATAATTGCTTACTATTATGCATTTGTCCACCAGAGCCACAAAATGGTGAAGGTAGGTTATGTTGCCTTCCAGACGATCTCTTTATCTTACCTCCAGAAGCATACTGGTGGATGTTAGGCACACAATCTACAATGGAAACAGTGGGATCCTGCACAAGATATAGCGTACAGATACCTATTGTTCACAAGCACTACTGAAGCACCACTAATAAAAACAACTAAAGCCGAGAGCCCATCTGTTATTTGTCTTCTTGTTCACCACAAGGTACGACCAAATGCCTATAAGTTCTAAACTAATAAAGTGCACAAGGCCAGATAAAAAAGTAATTTAAGTGCAATCAAGAAACAGAGGGGAAAAGACAGTAACAAAACCATAACCTATTTTTTGTCTCGTTTGTTTAAGAAAGTAAAGTGCTAAACAACAAAGCGCTTACTAAGGAAAGAGCCACCTTTACAAAAAAACTTCTATACGCAGTAAACCAAGAAAGGATGGACAGAGATGCAGGCAACACTACCACAAATATGGCACCTAGATTCTAAAGTCATGAGGAATATAGCTCTAGCCAACAAATTACTTTCTAAAAATGATAACATTACCTCCATTCTTGAACTGGTTGCTGCGCCAAGAAGATCGACCAAAGCCACAAAGGCATTCAGCTTTTCTTCAATGCTTAAATCTGAATATTCACCGTCCATAAGTCCTAACAACCACGATTCTCCAGGATGGCTCTCATCAATTTCAGTGAATACTGTCAACATTTTATCCCCATTCTCATCACCAGCTCGCTTGCATTTATTTACCGTGGATGTCTCCAAATTACAATCAGAATCATTATCGCTTATACATGTATCACTGTCTTTAGAATCATCATCAATGCTTCCACAGTCGTCAGCATCTGATTCAAGCATTTCAACTTCATTCACGACAGAATGGATACGCAGACGATATGCGGAACAAGAGATCTTTTCAAACAAAGTAATGTCACTTGAAAGCGTAGAGCTTATTAGAAGTTCAAGTTCATCACTTGTGGCAGCAAGATTCAAGTCTGCAATCTTCAAGACAAAATAAATGTTTGTCACCATGGTAGTTTCAACTCTATTATTACGAGTCCGAGAGAAGGCATATCTCTACACGAGATGACAGGATACAAATCCATTCATATACTAAATAGGAGGAAAACTACTTTGGGGCTGTGATGACCACTAATTATGAATTCAAGAATATGGCAGTATCCAATACGCTCAGTATGATAGGGGTTCATCCTAGCGGAAAGCACACATACCTTCGGATATTTTGCCAAATCAGCAACTTTTGTCCCATCATTTCCCTGTTCCGACAAGATTGTAAACAGTTCACCTTTCAGAGTTCCAGGTTTTAAGCCATACTTAACCATGCAATTGACTTCCTAAATAACACATGAACAAACATTTATATGAGAATAGAGACATCAACCGATTCAGGATATGGAAAAACACCAATCAAGAGCAAAAACATCTCCTTTCCATCCCTGCCAGGTAATAAAAGTAATATGACAAATACATCAACAAAAAGCTGGGGGATCAATATGGCAACTAAAGCTAGAACTAGAACTTGTTCCAAGCAAAAAAATAAACTAAAAGAAATGGAAGGAGAATAACACCTCGTTAACACCTTCCCTTCGCAGTGGATTGCCTTTTGAACCAAAACCAGCTGCAACATAAATTTGACGTAATATCTCTGTCCACGACAAGGGATTCAAGGATTTCTTCCAAAACTCCACAACATACTGTTGGTTTTCAACCTATCATAAAAAAAAGAGACAAAACTGGGTAATCATTGAACTGTGAAATACACAAGAATGTTAAAAAAAATAAGCATTTACAGAAGAAGTCCGGTAACGAGCCATGTATGAAGCAAAAAAACAATTAACAATCAACACTAGACAGATGCTTTCTGAAAAATAACATTAACAGGACCTGTCAAAACACAACACCCTCCGAAATTTTCTAGATAAGAACAACTCGCAAAGTCAAATGGCCACCAGTAGCCAGTAAACACAGCAGTTAATTTGAGAGGCAATCTTAAACAGAAGTTATAAAGCAGCCAAATCTCTGTCGAACGTCCCACGAAAACAAATAATAAAAGTACAATTGTACAATATGCACAAATCAATAGAGAGAGAAACAAAAACCTCATGCCACTTTCAAACATAAGAAGCTGATATAAACTATCAAAAAAATCCAGCACTTAGATATAATGCTACAAAAAATCAGTCAAAAGAAAAATATCTGGAGGTGAGAATCATACAGAGAGGTGATCATCAACAGAGTTTAGTAAGCACATAATTTGTAAGAAAAATAATAAAAAAATTAATCATTATAAAGAAAAGCAAACACCAAAAAGCACTAAAATAAATTAATCATTATAAAGAAAAGCAAACACCAAAAAGCACTAAAATATATCAAATGAGTGTTTCACTGTTTCTTACATGAACCTGAACACTTACTGAGTGGAGTAGCTCAAGAAATTTGCCATTTTGGCTCGCACGAGGAATAAATCCTCCAACAATTTCCTTCTCAATGTCTGAGAGAAGAAATGTAAGTAGCGCTACATGAACTTTTCCAAGTAACATAGAATCCTGGCCACGTTCAAACAAAGACATAATTAGCAAGCTAATAAGTAAATGATCATTTCAATTAATGGGAAATGAGCTCCCAAGAAACCAACACCCAAGAGAATATGTGATCTATGTAAGTAAAGATGCATGTAGTGACCAACCTTGTCACTAAATGCTAGAGCGAACTCATCTAGGGTAAAGGAGCATACAGTTAACATCTCCGCATAAGTACAGAGAAAATGGAAGACCTACAAAAACAAAAAAGAATCAAAACTCAGCAGGAAAATGTTTCCAAATTTCAGAAGCAGAACACATCTTCAGTGATGACAAAAAACAGAAGCAATTCTAGTCCAGCAATCGCATAATATAATTCTGCTACAGCAGAAACAGTAATAGAAGCCAAAGTGATGATTTAACTACTAGCAGTATAGACCTTAAACAGTTTCTTGACAAGTTCTGGCGAAGAACCCCATGGTTGTTCATACAATGGTGGCCTCATCATGACAGAGTTTGGAGGGAACTTACCCAAAAAACCTAGCAAGAAACAAAAAATAGCAAGGATGACTTTTCAACTATGGATACGTATGATAAAATAATCACATCACAATGATCAGTTTACTAAAAAGAAAATTGATATGCAAGAAAATTAATATTTCTAACAATTCGAAGAAATGGGTTTTATGTCTGCTTCTTTAAGCAAGCCAACCTTTGCACAGGGAACAACCATGCGATCCATTGGTTGTAAAATGAGCACAGCATGTTACTGGATTCGGTCCTGCTTGAAGTTCTTGTAGCTCTAACTCTTCATCATCAACCAGCACAGAAAATTGCTCTGCGTCCTCTTGGCATCTTTTCCCTAGCAGAACAAGTTCACATTTTTCTCTCCGGAGCTGCTTTGGCTTCTCAGACTTGGTGCTTTTCACCTAAACACAGAAAGTATAAGCTAATCTAGCTGCTAAAATCTAAAGTTCACATATACATCTTAAGCTCGCTACCTTTCTTCTATTTATCGGAGGCTTCAGCTTATCTTTTACTTTGTTTACTGTTGCTATTCTTCTCTGCGTATAAACAAGCAGCTCGATCTTAGTTATTCAAGTCAAAAATTATTAACAAAGGCTAGCTGATTTCAATGCTTCACGTGCATGTTTTATGAAGAAGATATAAAGGATGAAAAGAGCATTTCAACAGCATAAAATTCAACAACAAAATAAACAAAATGACTAACAGCTACAGGTTGCCGTTTTCGTGATTTTTTGGTATCCATGAGTAGCTTCTGGGGAGCACAAGCTTGCACAGAAGAAACAACGGTACATTTTCTCTGGTTAAAATTAACACCAGTGGGAATATCTCCAGCGTCTGGGTTGACCACTCGCCAAACTGTCATCAAACCTTTCCCCATACCATGTTGTCTGGTAGGAATGCTCTTTTCCTGGGAATCTTCGCTGTTCAGGACGATAGTATCTTTGCAAACCTAAAAAAGGAAGCACACGATAACTCAAGTTGGCAGAAGTTCCATGCAAATCATCCCCAAAAATAAAAAAACATGTACAATCTATTACCTTCCTCCTTTTTACTACTGCTTGGTTTTCATTATAGGCATGATCACAACTTCTGGAAGCTTTAGTTCCTCTCAATGCTCCCTGCTTCTTTGAACGAAGAGATTTCTTGCACCTTCCACGCCCTACAAAATAAAGTCAGAGTAAGGACGATATATCGACACATCTTACGTGATGTACATCAACATGCTCGAAGGAGATGTGGTCACCTCCAGATTAAGGTAGGTTAGGTATAACAAGAACCCTAAGAATGACTCTCACCAATAAAAATAAGATTAACATGTGAGCTCATGATGAACTATTCCTCTAAAAACCATAAATGGTAAAAGGGCAAATGTGAACTAATGATACTTGCTTAACTTTTTCCCTCTATGAAATTAGAAGTTGCAACAATCTTATGGCTGACTTTGTATTTTTCCTGCATTGGAACTAGAATCTTTATTTGTCCATAGAGTTATTTTCTATTCCAAGACCTAGACACCGATGCAGTCTTCATAAAAAGCAGTTCTACCCAGATGAACTTGCTGACAGCTTATTTTGATCTGAGCATCAAATTGTTATTATACTTAATACATTCATCTATTTAGCTTGAGTTTTAACTAGCTTTAAGGTAGCAGATTTTTAAGAAGTATTTATACACACACACACGCACGCACACACGCACACACACACACACACACAAAAGGGGTATTGTTAGCATAATTAGTAAATACTCAATGATTTGGAACTCAATGACATATACTTGTATGTGTGACACGTCATGTAAAATCCACGACTAATTCATATTTTTAGCTGTTTATCCCATTGTGAAATTCCAGAGTAAAAATATCTTTAAATAGATAAGTACATTCTGGGTTAAAACATTAACTTATATGCTATCCCCAACTTCCAGAATGTGCATTTGAACAAAACATCGTATTAATCCCGTGAACGATTAACCATGATACAAAAAATCCTAATTCCCCTAAAACCAAACCCCAACTCTCATTCAATGAACAATTAAGCTAGCATCAATACCAAATTAAGCAAAAATTACCCTAGTTAAAACAAAAATACTTCATAACTTAAATTGATACGCAATGCCGAATTGGAACCAATGTTGTTAAAAGCTCTAGGCGCCTTTAAGGCGCTAAGACCCTCTATTGCCTCAAGCGCTAGCTAAGGTGCTCATCCGAGTGAAGCAAGACGCAAATTAGTTGTTTAATGAAATTGTACAATCTTATTAAATTTTGAACATTTTCTTGTGTACTTGGAAGTATAGACTTTTGTTATAGGTGTCGGGAATTGGTGGTAGCTTCTTGATGTAATGTTCTTTGATAAGTAATAATGTGTTATTAGCATTATAATGCTTGTCATAACAAGAACATAAACAACATAAAACAAACACCTTACTTAAGGTGCTTCCTTGGCAGTGCCTCAGTTATGTCGATTGCTTAGACCCAATGACCCATATTGCATCTTGACCTCGGCTTGCCTCGCCTGAGCCTAGGCGAGCAACTGGAGCACCAACAGTGGTGCCATCTCTTTCTAGGTGGATTTGTTTGAATTGTAGGGAAACTTTTTCAAGTAGCTTACTTCAGGACTGTGTAACAAATAAGGTGTTGATGCAAAATCTGGGAATTTATTGCTTTTCAAATAGCTCTGTTCATGCCTTCTTAATTGGCACATCATGTAACTTTTTAACTAATTTTGCTGTACTCCAAGTTCAACTGTTCCTCTCTGCAAGTTAAATTTCTTTCGGACTTTCTGCTTTAGTTCTCTGTCATTGGCCCAAGATAGCTGGCTAGTGGCTAGGTTTTGTGACAAGAAACTTGTCGAAATCGTTGATTTTGTGACATTTTCAAAGTTTGATACCTTCATTATTGTTATTGTTTTTCCAGGGGAGTACAGTTCAGTTGTTGTTTGTTTAGGTGCCAGGGCAGTATTTTTGCCTGAACTAGCTGGTAAGCTTCCTTTAAGGACATGCAGAGGTGTCATTGCTCAGCTGCAGTTGCCAAATCATATAAGGTAAACATTCTTTCTTGAAGCGCTAAAATCCAATTCTACAAGGTGTTACATTAAGCATTAAGTTATGGTTTTGAAGAACTGTTTTCCGGTTTCAGAACAAAAAATTTGGTTGTAAGAGAGTGGCAAATTATTCACTTTTTGGAATAATTCCCAGAACATCCAAACTTAGGATCCTACCCATCTAGTTTACACTAAATAGCGTCATAGACACTAAAAGATTCCATTATCAAGAAAGTGAAACTAGTTGCAGTTCAAAGTTTAAAATGCTACGGGTGAACCGTTTGGAAGTTTATCCCTTTTTTCAGTCCTTTCGGAAGCTACCCAATTTTGGGTAAATGGAGGAAGTCCTTTCAGAAAATGATTCCAAACAAAATGAAATAATTGTGTTTGAAAAACTTTCCCTGTTTTAGTCTAAAACATGACAGTATTGAGAAAGGAAAGAATGACTGTTTAAAAAAAAAAAGAAAAAGAAAAAACAGACAAAACAAAATTTTAAGAAAAATCTATACACACTAATTGTAAGTTACATCATCAGCCCATCCTTTTTTGAAACATTTCTGAACAAAACAACCTCCCAAGAAGTTCACCGTTGTTTTGGTAGTCGTTCTATATCTATATGATGCCATTTACTCTATATTTCATCTATATATTCTTAAAATATAAATTTGGAATAATGATCTTTAAATCTTCATCCAAATTTCTTGAATCCATGCATGTCTTCTAGTGAAAGCTATCCGGACCATGGTCCGTCAATCCTGTCAGACGCTTGGCTTGCGATCCAAGGATCTCGGAATCTATATATTGGATCAACATGGGAGTGGAACTCCAAAAATTACTCACCTCATGTCCCTGCAGATGAAGCCTCAAAGACCCTCGAAGAGCTTCTCCCGAAGGCCTATGCCATATATTCGCCCCTAAAGAATTGGTCGTTTGTTGGAGCTAGAGCAGGTCTGAGGGCAATGCCACCTCTCACACCTGATGGTTCATTACCTCTGTTGGGTTGTATCGACGATATTATTGGTACAAAACATTCTTGTAAGTTTTGGTTATTTGGAGGGCTTGGATCGAGGGGCTTGTTGTATCATGCTTGGCTTGGTAAATTGTTGGCACAAGCTGTGATTTCTTGTGATGAAGGTGTATTGCCTCCTGAACTAACTTCTTGGCAAAATAAAAAAGCGCGATAGCTGCCAGCGAGTCTTGATGGATTATATTTCTCAGTTCTTGTGTTTTTGTTTTCCTTCTTTTAGTGATTGGATTTTGGAAACAATCAACGGCACTCGCAAGTGCTGTCAGACTCGAATGAATTATTGAGATTACGAAGTCAATCCACATCCCAAGCCTTTTATACTGGAGATTTAGGTTTTTACATCTTCGGAGAAGGCTTTTAAGTGGTGATTTAAAGGTAGGGTTGGATTTGAGTAGATTTTTGACCTTCAACTCCACTCGAGCAGATGATATGTGATTCGAGTTAAAGCTAGTACCAGTGTCGAGCCTAACAAAAATTGCTAAATATGCTAATTGGTAGGGAGCTTTGCAAGCTGAGTAACTCCAAAAAAAGCTCAAAGCTCGATCCGTTCAGCTCACGTCAAGCTTGAGTAGCTCGGGGGCAGCTCAATTCATGGCCACTTCTTTCTGAAGATGGGGTCCCAAGAGGAGAAGTCTTGTTTGCAAATAGAATTTAACCTCGAAAGAGAGATTGCAATATGATAAACACACCATCGTAATATAACCAGCTATGATATGTATCAAAAGTAGACGTTTGAATACATCCATATGCTGATCTCTTTAGTTCACATTTCTACATTTTTCTCCAACAAATAAAAAATGTTACAATAACTCCCCTTCTGAATGCCCGTATTTTTTCCTACATTTCTGAAAAAGTGTCGTAAAAAAAAAAAACGATTTCCGTCCTGCTTCTTGGCTTAGACTGTGTAGTGCTGTTGAATGGTTTCAATGTCCAATCCCTTTAGCTTCACCACTGATTCGACATGTCCCTTCAATGTATGAAGCTCCCTCAACCTGAAAAACCGAAAATATTTGTCTCAGAGTTCGTTCATTCAGTCCTCAGAGCTCTCTAACAATGTTCTCGTCCTCTGTTTTCATCACTTTCGGTGCTGGAAACAATAAATTTTTTCTTCCAGAAACTATTTTGTGCACCAATTCGCCGAACACGTGTTTTTCGGTGTTTCCATTCACAAGACCAGAAAACAGGTTTTAAAAGCATAAAACCTATGAACTTTCCTTTTCTTTACCTGGCAACTTCGGCGCGCTTTTTAGCCTGTTCAGCCAGCTCGGACTCGGTATGGTGTTCGTCGTTGAAACCTTCGGCAGATTGGAGACCGTGGAGGGTGCGCTGAGCCATGGCCCATTGTGCTTCTCTCTCACCTTTTCCGTAATCCTTCTTGGTCGTGAACGCAATCTACAACACGTACAAAATTTATTTGTTAGAACAAAATTACAAAAATGAATAATATGTTGGAATTAAAAGAATTTATTTGTCAATAAAGCTTATTAGCAAACCCTTTTTTGGATCATGGTATCCCACGCCTTCCCGCTCAACGAGTAGCGAATGATAAACTTGAGGACGTCAAGAGGGAAGTAGGTAATAAGGCTGAAAATCCAGATGACTCCAGCCCATCCCCATCCGCACCCGTGAATGCGGGCAAAGTCCCAGTGTGCGTAAACAGCAATAAGCGTAGCCACCTATATCGAGCAAAATGAAAGATCAAAACTCGATATAATGTTAATTTTGGAAAACAAAAACGTAAACAGTGAGTAAACTAGAATGGCAAGTTCAAATAGACTTACCAATTGAGCTAGGAAAAAGGCGGCGACGAGCAAGACACCAGGGCGTTCGACAAATGACCACCCGCGTGACCTGGTTACGAAGATGAGAGCTTGGCTCACGATACTCACTTGAAGGTAGAGAACTGCGGTGAGCTCGTCTACGTTGCCTCTGATTGACCTAACACCGAACGTGTTCTGCAAAGTTTTGGCACAAATCAATCAATCATCAGAACTCTCTAGTACCTTTTGTAAGCATCACAGAAACTTCTTTTTCCACCTATTCGTAAATGAATATATAATTTTCTTACCGAGAAGAAGTCAGTGTCCGCTGCGAGCCAGAAGAAGAGCACAGTCATGAGAGCCAGGTAGGTCCCAAGGACAACACCCGTAGCGAAGATCTCCTTGAGCTTCCATGAGTCTGGCACCGGAGATGGCTTAACCCTATCCTTCGAAATGGTCATGATGGTTCCGTCATTCAAGATGGCGATAATCAGGACCATGAAGGGTGAGAAGTCGAATTTCCAGATGAGGGCGATGAGCATGAATCCCATCACGATACGGATGGTGATTGATACTGCATAGATCGTGTAGTTCTTCATCCTCTGGAAGATGGCTCGGCTAGTCAGTACAGCACTAACGATCACGCTGAGTCCTGGCTCGGTTAGGACTATGTCGGATGCTCCCCTGGCAGCGTCGGTAGCATCAGCCACGGCGATACCAATGTCAGCTCTCTTCAGAGCTGGGGCATCGTTCACACCATCACCGGTCATTCCGCAAATGTGCTTTCTTTCTTGTAGCTTCTTCACAATCTCATACTTGTGCTCTGCATGTCACAAATATATTCACTTAAAATCAGAACCAATTCAAGATACATGATTCTATATCAAGATTTTGAAAAATAATTCACAAGATATAGCTTGCTTCGTTTTCGTTTATTATTTCTGTGTTTTCAGATTTTTAGAGCCTTTTCTTTTTTACATAGATCTATACGGATTATTACAGTTCTCATATTTTTTCAAGAAATGAGATCCTGAAAACCTTAATCGTACAGGCATCCCGAATAGGATAAAATCTCTCACTGTTGAAAAAAAAAGAAAAGAAAAAGAAACCCATCGCGTTGCTTTTCTAGTGCAAATTAAGCGTATTTACCAGGGAAGACTCCAGCGAATCCATCAGCCTTCTCGATGAGCTCATCAACGGGGATGGCTGCGATAGACTCATCCTTGCTCTGGCCAAGAAGGGATGACGACGGGTACATGTTTGTGCCCATTCCGAGCCTACGCCCGGTTTCCTTCCCAATAGCAAGTTGATCACCGGTTATCATCTTGACATTGACACCAAGATCGAGAGCCCTGCGAATGGTCTCTGCACTGTCATGCCTTGGGGGATCGAAGAGGGGCAAAAGGCCAACGAATTCCCATGGCCCTCCCTCACTCTCCTTAGTCTTCTCCGGAACAGTCTGAAAATCCCCCATCAAAAAAAAAATAAAAATTGAAATATAGGAAAAGGCCAAGTATTTTTTTTTTGGAAAATTTAAAGGCCAAGTAATTACTTTGCAAAAAAAAATTAGAGGCTACTCAGTGCACCAAGTTTTGGGGTCTGATATACGCAATCTTATTCTATGATTAGAGGAAGTAGCGTAAATTATGGTACTACTTCACTAGTGAATTTCTTTCTTCCAAACTCAGCTCAAGAAAAGGACTATAGTTCGGAAAACATTGGACATTCGCGATGTAGAAAATAATTAATTGACCTGTCTTGCAACACCAAGGGAACGGAGCCCACGGTTGGCGTAGTTGTCGATGATATCAAGGGCCTTCTTTTTCACATCTCCCTTGAGTCCGCAGAGCTCAATGATCTGATAAAAGCAATTTCAAGTCCGAAAATGAGAAACAGAAAGTAGCCTTTTTTTTATAGTAAAAACATGAAATCGAAATTTTGTCATACTTGCTCAGGAGCACCCTTGCTGCATCTGTGCCAGTTGCCTTGGTCGTCGATATAGGTAATGGCTGTGCGCTTATCGACTGGGTTGAAGGGCAGAAAATGCACCTCTGTGAGCCCTGCTCTTGCCTAAAAGCCCCATAAAAATGCACTATAAGCATAACTCATTCATAAACTTGTGTTATAACCAAAGAATTTAGTCAATATACAATAATTACAATGCCTATCAATCGATTTCTCTCTAGTCATATACGATGAGGGTCTTACTATATCGTGTCTATGTCAAAGTAGCAAGAAAAAACCGAAAAAGAAATTTACGACAAAAATCTCAGATGTTTTGTAAAGAAAAGTATATGGGGCGCATTTATAGGTTTATTTCGATGAAACACACTATGGTGTCTCGGAATTCTGAAATATCACTTCAACATCGTAGCATTTACCCTCAGGCGACAAATTCTACACATGGTTATGAAACAAGATCGTGATAATTCTTTGATCAATTTAGTCATGAAAAATCATGTTTCGTAACTTGATGATTTGATAGTATTAATGTTTCGTTACTCAACAATGAGTGCGATTCTTGATATGAACTCCCAAGCTAACGAAAACTACAATATAGATTATTGTACCTCCTTGGGGTCGCCCAACATTCCGACGATTGAAGCATCAATAGCGTCCTGGTTTTCGACTCTGGACGCCCTAGCTGCAAGCAAGACTACAGAATCCTTATCCAAGTCCTTGGGGAACACCTGCAACAAAGCAATATACACAAGTTTATTATTCTGAAAACATTTTCGTATTCGTACATATAAACATACCGAAATCTATTTATCAGAATTTAAGTCACTGCTCTTTAATCTAGAAAATTTCAGACTTTTTTGAAATGATTGAAATATTCAAGAGTACAAAGGTATCATTTCAAAATCTCATTTCCGGTACCGAAACTTTTGATTCAGAAATTCGTACTGAAAACTCGCTTACTATAAGGAAACTTGCCGAAATTTGAAATAAATCATGCTTCGTCATTTTCTTTTTACTATTAGTGCTATCTACCATATTAGTAAAACTATTTTTTCAAAATTATATAACCATCTCGGTAATCACATTATTTCTTAGCATAGCTTACTATTTTTCAAGAAGATTTATATTTTATTTTCAAGAATATTTTTGCAACTAAGACGAAAAATTATGAAACTCTATTTCGAGATATTGCGGACCTCGATCAAGTTCTTGTCGACAGTGAGCTTGTTGAGGGTGAGCGTCCCGGTCTTGTCACTGCAAAGGACATCCATCCCGGCCATCTCCTCGATGGCGGTCATCCTCTTGGTGATGGCA